>BDRX01000206.1:2140-43228 GCA_003203535.1 Raphidocelis subcapitata | reverse complement strand
CCCAAAAAACCCCCCCCCCCCCCCCCCCTCCCCCCCCCCCCCCCCAGGTCTGCAAGACCTTTTGGGACGTGCGCAAGGGGCTGATCCCCATCGTCGGCGCCGCGCGCGAGGCAGGCACGTCCATGCTCATCGAGGACGTGGCCTGCCCCGTGGACAAGCTGGCGGACATGATGATCGACCTGATCGACATGTTCCAGGTGGGGGGGTCGAATCCCGGCGGCCGCGGCGGCTTTTTTTTCCGGCGGCGGCGGCAGACGGCTGCTGTTGACCGCAGACCTGCCGCCTGCCGCCGCCGCCATCGCGCGCGCAAATCGCAACCAAAGGCCGGCGACCAAAACGCTCACCGCGAACCAAAACCCCGAACCCGCGCCCCGCAGCGCTTTGGCTACCACGACGCCTCGTGCTTTGGCCACGCGCTGGAGGGCAACCTCCACCTGGTGTTCAGCCAGGGCTTCAGGAACAAGGAGGAGGTGCAGCGCTTCAGCAACCTCATGGAGGGTGCGCGCCCCTGGGCTTTGTGGTTTTGCCCCCCGCTTTGCGCGCTCGCCCGCCCCTTGGGGGGGGTTGGTGTTTTGAGGGGGGACAGCTGGGGGAGGGGGGCAGCGCTTCAGCAACCTGATGGGAGGGCGTGACTCCCGGGTTTTGTTAGCGTTGCCCCCTCGCTAGCACCTTGGGTTTGCGAGGGCGCACCCCTCCACCCGCTCGAGCGTCTGGCTGCGCGCCGTGCCTCGGGTCTTACCCCTTTCCCAGCTTTGTGTGTTCGAAGTGGACTGCGGAGAGTCACTATCTCAGCTGGCATCACTCTCCGTCTGACCACCCCCAGCCCAACCCCAAACCGCAAGGAACACCTTGCCTGCCCTCCCCCTCCCACACACACACGCAAACCACACGCTCACCCCCACCTTTACCCTCCCCCCCAACACACCCGATTACGCTCGCAAACGCGCGCCCACCCCCCACCTTCACCCCCCCACCTAACACCCCCCCCCCAGAGATGTGCCACATCGTCGCCAACAAGCACAGCGGCAGCCTCAAGGGCGAGCACGGCACCGGGCGCAACGTGGCGTCGTTTGTGGAGATGGAGTGGGGCGGCAAGGCCTACGAGCTGATGTGGGAGCTCAAGGCGCTGTTCGACCCCGAGTTTGTGCTCAACCCGGGTGGGTGGGGGGTCAGGCAGGGGGTGGGTGGGTGGTGGTGGTGGCAGACGGGACGAACGGCATTCACTGCTACTCCTCAAGCGCTGACCACAGTGCCAACCAACCCCACCTGGCACCCAACGCTCAATACCCTACCAAGTACCAACCCCACCCCGCACCCAACACTCAACACCGCACCAACCCCACTCCGCACCCAACGCTGAACACCCAACACCCCTCCCCCCCCCCAGGCGTCATCCTCAACCGGGACCCCGACGCCCACAAAAAGTTCCTCAAGCCCTCGCCGGTGGCGTCCGACCTGGTGGGTGCCCAAACCAAAACCGCCGGCGCGGGGCGGGGGGTTTGCGGACAGGCCTTGTCTCAGTCATCTGTGAAAAATCGGACCTTTTTTGCAAGCCAGCGCCACCGCACGCGCGCACATTGCACACGCGCAAGCATGCGCCGACGCGCGCAACCGCACCCGCAAACCGCCGCCCCTCCCCCCCACACATCCCCCCCCAAAAGGTCAACCGCTGCATCGAGTGCGGGTTCTGCGAGTCCAACTGCCCCAGCCGCGACCTCACCCTCACCCCGCGCCAGCGCATCGCGACCTACAAGGAGATCGCGCGCCTCAGGGGCATGCCCAACAAGGGGCCCGAGGAGACGGCGCGGTGGGTGCACTAAAGGGGGGAGTGGGGGTTTGGGGGTGGGTGGGGGGGGTGCACGCGAGCCCAGCGGCAGTTCGATGCGCCCGCTGGCGCCGCAGCGGCAGATCACCCGTTGCGGGTGGGGTTTTGCCCGGCCTAGCTTGCCTTTGATGGGTGCTGCTCCTTCTCCTCCTTGCGAAGAGCTCCCCGCTTGCCGAAAGCAAACGCCTCTCGCCCACCCCCCACCCCCGCCCCGTGCTGCATCGCTGACGCCCCGTCCCAACCGCCCCAACCGCCGCCACCCTCAGGCTGGCCGCGTTTGAGAAGTCGTTTGAGTACGACGGCAACGCGACCTGCGCGGCGGACGGCATGTGCCAGGAGAAGTGCCCCGTGAAGATCAACACGGGGGAGCTCATCAAGCAGCTGCGCTCGCAGGTGGGGGGGGGCGGGCTGCAACTGGACCGGTGGTCTTGGGCGGGCTGCAAGGCCCGGACTGTTGGTGTGGGCGAATTGCAACCGGACTGTTGCTGTTGGGCGGGCTGCACGGCCCGCACTGTTGGTGTCGGCAGGCTGCCGGTCCTGGCTGTTTCCACTGGCGTGTGCACCACACCAAAGCGGCCGCCGGCGGCCCGACCCACGACCAACCCGACCAAACCCCTCCTCCACCAAAACGCCGCCCTTCAAACCCCGCAGGAGCTGTCCGAGAGCTCCGCCGCCACGGGCACGGGCATGTGGCTGGCGGACCACTTTGGCCTCATCAACCGCAGCGTCCCGACCCTCCTCAACGCCGTCAACATGGCGCACAAGGTGGTGGGGCCCAAGCCGCTGGAGCTGGTGTCCCGCTGGCTCAACAAGGCCACGGGGCACTTTGTGCCGGTGTGGAACCCGTACATGCCAAAGGGCGCGAACAAGCTGCTGCCCGCGACGGCGGCGCCGGCGCCCGCGGCGGCGCAGGTGGGGAGGGACGGGGTGGGGGATGGGCGCGCGACGCAGTCCGGGCCGCGCCGGCGCGGGCGTGCGGCCGACGGGACGCTGCTGCGAGCGCGCCTGGGGCCTCCGCGCCCGGCCGCCAAAGCGCCGGCCCCTAGCCCCGGCCGCGCCGCTCAAAAGCGGGGGCGAAACGAGCCCTGCGCTAAACCCCAAACCCCGACCGCGCAACCGCAGGCCTCCCGCGCCATCCCCCGCCGCGTGGTGTACATGCCCGCGTGCGTGACGCGCATGATGGGGCCGGCGGCGGGCGACAACGAGACGGCGTCGGTGCACGAGAAGCTGATGAGCCTGTTTGCAAAGGTGGGCCGGGCGCCTTTCCCGGGGCGCCTTTACCGGGGCGCCTGCTCGGATTTGTGCAGGGTCCCGAGCCTCAGGTTTCTTGGGTAGCTGGAAGCTTCTCCCCAACGCGTGCGCCAGCTCTGGACGCTGTGCCTGAGGCGCCTGGCCCGCTGCGCAGTCGCAGCCCGCCTCGGTCAACTCACCGGTCCACCCCCCAAAAAAACCTCCCCAGGGCGGGTACGAGGTGATCTACCCCCAGGGCCTGGACTCCCAGTGCTGCGGGATGATGTTCAACAGCAGGGGACTCAAGGACGCCGCGGCCAAGAAGGGCGCGGTGAGGCCCCCTCTTTCTCTTTCTCTCTCTCTGTCGCGAGCGCTTCGGGAGTTTTGCACGGCGCGCGCATGCAGCCCGATTTCGTCTTGTTACGAGTTTTGCGGGGACGCCCAAGGCGCTCCAAAGCCGCAAGCAAGAACGGGGCGCAAGAAAGGTGCTCAACGCGCCCCTGGCCTCTTCATTCCTCAAACACACCCCTCACCTCCCCGTCCCCCTAATCCCCCCCCCCAGGAGTTGGAGGCTGCGCTGATGGAGGCCAGCGAGGGGGGCAAGATCCCCATCGTGTGCGACACCTCACCCTGCCTCTCGCAGATCAAGGTGGGGCGGGGGCGAATGCATCCATGCGGCGGGTGTGCGTGTGCCGCGGGCATGCTGGCGGCCGCCGCTTTGAGCTGCCAGGCAGGACGGCCGCGATGCGCGTGTGGCGCAAGCGCTTTCGCGCGGACCTTGACGGCGCGCTTCCCCATCGAACCCACCATTCCACCTCACACCCACACACCGCACCACCCCCCCCCCCAAAAAAAACCACCCCCCAGGCTGGCATCAGCGAGCCCGCGCTGCGCTTTGCGCTGTACGAGCCCGTTGAGTTCATCCGCCACTTCCTGGTGGACAAGCTGGAGTTCAGCAAGGTGGGTGTGGGGAGTTTGACCGGCGCCGGGGTGTTTGACTCGGGTTTGAATGGGTGCATTGGGTGTGTTGGTGTTGACACGGCTACTTGCAGCCCCCACAAACGCGCACGCACATGCAAACATGCAAGCAAGCATGCAAACGGCGCGCAAACCCCAAACGCAACACCCCCAGGTGCGCGACACCGTGGCGGTGCACGTGCCCTGCTCCTCCAAGAAGATGGGCATCGAGGAGGCCTTCACCAAGCTGGCGGGCCTCTGCGCCAACGAGGTCGTGCCCAGCGGCATCCCCTGCTGCGGCATGGCGGGAGACAGGTGCGCCCGGAAGGGGGGGGGTGCCGCCGCTCGGGGTTGCATGGAGGAGTGCAGCAGTGGGCGGGCTTTGCATGGAGCTGGGACAGGCCTTGCATGGAGTTGGGAGGGGCCTTGCATGGAGTTGGGACGGGCTCTGCAGGTGCTGGCGGCGCCGGACCAGGCCCGTGCTGGCCGCGACAGTGAACCTCCCCCGAGTATGACTCAACGCCAACCCGCCAACACCCAACCGCCCGACGCGCAGGGGCATGCGCTACACGGAGCTCACCGCCTCCAGCCTGCAGCACCTCAACCTGCCCGCCGGCTGCACCGACGGCTACTCCACGAGCCGCACCTGCGAGATGAGCCTCTCAAACCACAGCGGCATCAACTTCCGGGGGCTGGTCTACCTGGTCGACGAGGCCACCAAGCCCAAGCAGCAGCAGGCGCAGAAGGCGTGAGCGGGCGGCGGCGCCGCCAGCGGCGGCGGCGGGCGGCGGCGGCCGGCGGCGGCGCCGCCGCCCGCGTCGCGCGCCGGACCCCCCAGCAGCAGCAAGCGTGCGCCGGCGGCAGCGCCGGCGCCGCGGAAACACATACCCGTGTATTGAGTTTGGTCCCCTCTCTCTCCCCCTTCCACGTTGACGATGGTAGCTAGGTCTTTTGGGCGAGCACTGGCAGCGCCAGGGCGGGCGGACGCGGCGCCGCCCCGCGGTCGGGCCGTGGGGATTGCCGTGCCCGCGGCGGCCGCGGGGCGCGCGCGCGCGCCGCGCCCGCTTGCATGACGGCTGCGCGTGCGCGCGCGCGCCCTTCTGCGTAGGCGCGCCTGCATGCGACCGCGCGGCGCGCGGCAGCTGCATCGCATTTGTGCGCCGCCGTCCACGGCCGCGCGGGCCGCGAGTGCCCCGAGTGTGCTTTCGGGGGTTTGAATGATCGACGCACGATCGGAGCTTGTCCTGGCTTGCTTTTGTCCTTGGCACGGCGGCCGGCAGGCCCCTGTTCACTGGGGGGCCGCCGAGCCGCGGCCGCCAAACTGAGCCTCGGGCGCCTGGCGCCTTTTTAATGCCCGGTGCGCCGCGGGCGCCGGCGCACGCGCGCGCGTGGCGCGCGCGTGTCGTCCGGCTCGGGCGAGTGAATGTGCAGGCTTACGTACGGTAATCCCGGTGTTATCTGAAACGTGTGGCAGCCGGGGTGGCGCAGGCCCGAACGTGGCCGGGGTGGGTGCTGTGGACTGGCGCTGGTGCCGTCGAGGGGCGCGGGCCCGAGCCGCGGGCGCGCTTGCGCGGCGTTGACCGGTTGACCGCTCCGCTTTCGCGGCCCCCGCGACCCGGGGCGTTCATAAAACGAGTTCGCAACTTCCCGTTACCTGCCAGGCCCACGAAACCACGATCCGCGAGCCGACTCCCGCGGTCTTTCCCTCCGGAAGCCCTATCCCGTCGAAAGTAAGGGCTTTGGGGGCGTCCTTGGGCCCGGGAACAACTTGAAAACCTGCAAACGCGCGATCACAGCCGCTGAACCCCTCGCCCCTGCGCGATACAGCCGCTCCGCGCCCCGCCGCGCGCAGCTCGAAAGGCGCAAACCATGTGCCGCCGCGTCACATGCGAGAAGTGCGGCAAGCCCACCTGGGCGGGCTGCGGCCAGCACATCGAATCGGTGGGCGCCCCGGCGTCCCCCTACCTATGCAGTGCCCGCCGCTGCCGTCCCTCACGCGCGCGCGCATCCCAGCCGGCACGTGCGCCCAGCATTGAACTCTAAGAAACCCCGCCCAACCCCACCCCTAGTGCCTGGCGGACGTGCCGGAAAATGACCGCTGCAAGTGCCCCAGGAGCCAGGCACCCAAGCCGGCGGCCAAGTGATAATGTGATATGGCATGGCAGAAATAGGGGACGCGGGTGGAGGCCCGATTCGGGGTCGGCGCTGCGGCGGCGGGGGCGATTGAGCGCGAGGCGCGGCGGGCGGCATGGGGAGCGGTGGCTTGGGGGCCATTTGGTTTTGAGCTGGATGCATGTAAACACCTCTAAACCACACACACCGTCATGAATGCGTATTGTTACAGGCGGCGGGCGCGCTGTGGGCTCTTTAAGCGCCCCGGGACTCGGCGCAGCCGATTGGGGGGGACGGGAGGAGGCGCCGCCACGCGGCACCACGCGCGCAGACTGAAAATTGCGCTCGCGCCCGGTGTTTTTTTTCAAACGCACATCTGACACGATCAAAGCGCGGGCGGCACACACACGCTCGCGAAAGAAGGGCAGGGGCGGGGGGTGGGGGCGGGCCCCAAGGCTTGGGGCCACCGGGCCTCGCGTTCGCTCGTTTTGGGGGGGCGGGGGGTGGTTTTGGGGGCACCGCGGCGCGCGGCGCGGGGTGGTGGGCGGGGGTGGAGCGCCGAGGTCCGGCGGCCGCCGCCCGCAGCGCACGTGCACTGAGCGGAGGCGGGCCAAAGCGCCGGGGCCCTCCCGCGCGCCGCGGGCCCCCCCACCGCCGCCGCCCGGGGGCAGTAGAGGTCTGGTGCACGCTCGGGCGGCGGGCAAAACAACGGCTTAAAAAAACGTGCGGGCGCGCGCGCGCGACGAGCGCGGCGCTGCGCCCCGCGGCTGCTCTGCATTGCGGCGGGTGTGGGCGCCCCCGAAAAGCCGGCCCGCGGGGGCGGGGGTGGCGCGGGGGGCGGGGCACTTCGGGCACCGGCCGGGCGGAGCGGAGGGGCGGCGCGCCGCCCGCGGCGCACGCGCGCCTGCGGGCGGGCGCCACCCCCCAAGTCCGGCCTCAACAGTGGAGGCAACACGGCATGCAAACGGGGGTGGGGCTCAAACACGGGGCGGGGCGGCGCAGGCGCCGGGCCCCGCGCGCGGCGCTTCTGCGTGCGCGGCGCCGCGCCCCTCAACACGGCGGCCGTCGAAACCGACGGCTGGCGGGGCCGTGGCGCGTGCGAGCGGGCGCCCGCTCGTGCGGCGTGGCGGTGTGTGTGGGTTTGTGCGCTGGGGGTTGCTGTGTGCGGAAACGGGCTGGGGCCGGGGAAGAGGCCAGGCCCCGAAAACATACACCCCCCGTCCGCGTCGGCAGGCGGGCGGGCGGTGCTGCTTTCGTCGATCCTACAGAGTGAGAGAGAGAGAGAGAGCTACGAACAAATCAGAGCCAAGGCAAGCCAAAGCAATGGCGACGCCGGCCCATTCAAAGCGCGGCCGCCGCGCCGCCGCCGGCTGGCGACACGCGCACCGCGCCAGAGCCGCCGCCGGCGCCGGCGGCGGCGCCGCCGCCGCCCTCCCTTGAGCCGTTGTGCGGCGCGCCGTTGAGCGCGTCCGCCAGCGTCGGCGGCTGCGGCGACGGCGCCCCCGCGGGCCGGCCGTCGTCGGCCGCGGCCGTCGCCGCGGCGGCGGCCACTGCTGCTGCTGCTGCGGCGGCCTCGGCCGCGGAGCCGGCGGGCGGCGGCGAGGGCGACGGCGAGTCGGACTCCTCGTAAGACATGTCAACCGCCGCCGGCCGCCCCTCCGCCTCTGCGAGCCGCACGCGCTCGGTCTCCTGCATCTGCCGGTGCAGCTCCAGTGTGGCGTGGATCCAGAGGCCGATGACCACAACGAACACCACGCCCGTGAACGGCATGGCGGCGGCCATCGAGCCGCAGCCCAGGAGCGCGGCCTGGGTGATCCACGACGCGCCGGACTTGCCGATCTGGCTGCCCACCAGATCCACGGCCGCCTTGCCGCGCCGCTTCTCGTCCTTGTCCAGCTCAATGTACACCTTTTGGGTTTGGTTTGGTTTGGTTTGGTTTGTTTGTTTGTTTGTTTGTTTGGTTGGTTGGTTGGTTGAGTTTGGTTAGGTTTGGTTTGGTTTGGTTTGGTTTGGTTTGGTTTGGTTGGGTTGGGTTGGGTTGGGTTGGGTTGGGTTGGGTTGGGTTGGGTTGGGTTGGGTTGGGTTGTTTTCTTGGCGGCCTCGGCAGGCGGCGCTGTTGCCCACACTACGCACCAATCCACCCCGCAATCAGGGCTTCACAGCACAAAGCTCCAAAGCCCATCGCTTCAAAGCCCAATCGCGGCGCACCATCTCCTTTGCGGGGTCGAACAGCGAGTACTTGGAGGAGCGGGCAAACACCTGGGTGGGTGGGCGGAGGGGGTTCAAGGTTTAGGGGTCAGTCAGCACAGAAACAAGGGTTGGCATAAGGGTGGCCAGCCGGCATCGCGTGCGGCACGCGCGGCAGAACAGCGTGCGCAACAAACAAAGCAAGCAGCGCGGCCGCGCGCGCGCGCGCGCCCACCTGCGTGACGATGCCGGCGATGGAGCCGACGCCGACCATCGCCGCCGCGGTGTGCTCCGGCAGCGCCGACGCCATGAAGCCCCCGCCCAGCAGGGTGGCGCCGAAGAATACCACGCCGGCGGCGCCCATCACGGCGGGCGTGACGCTGGCGGCGACGCCCCAGCCGAGGTGCTGGAAGACCAGGCGGGACAGCACCATCGACGCCAGGGTGAGGATGCCTGGGGGGGGGGTGTTGGGGGTTTCGCAAGGTTTGGGGGGGGGTGCGGGTGTTGTGGGTATGATACGGCCAGGAAGGGGGGCTTGGGCGGTTGCGGCCGCGCCGCCGCCGCAGGCGACTTGTGAATGGCAGCGGCGTCGAAAGCGGGGCGGGAGGACTTGCAGAAGGCTCGCAAAAGGGCGGGAAGGCTTGCAGCAAAGGGAGGGAAAGGCTCGCAGCAACAGGACAGGAGGGCTCGCAAAAGGCGCGGTCACTAGCGCGTGGCGCGCGCACCCGTGTAGGTCGACACGTCAGCGAGCACCGACTGGTAGCCCTGCACCGTGGGGTGCAGCACGCGCAGCTGCCCCTTCCAAGCGAACTCAAACAGCCTGGTTTTGTTGGGGGGGGGGGGCGGGGGGCCGGGGCGCGGCCCGTGAGGCAAAGGGCCGGGGCGGCGGGACGATTGGGAGCGGGCCATGTGGCGGCCTGGCGGGTCGCGCGGCTTTCAAACACGGCTGTGCAGGCCCCATGCAGGCCCCATGCAGGCCCCATGCAGGCCCCATGCAGGCCCCATGCAGGCCCTATGCAAGCCAAGGGCGTGAGACCCCAGAGACCCTAGAGCCCCAACCCAACCCAGCCCCAAACCAGGCCCAGACCCAGACCCAGGCCCCGCCCCACCTGTGCGCCACGCCGTACCCCATCACCAGCAGCGCCAGGTTCCTGATCTTGGCGCTGCTCTTCAGCACCGCAAAGTTCTCGCTGAAGGTGCCCTTATCCTTCTTCTTCTTCCCGCCCTTCTTCGGCGCCGCCGCCTCCGCCACCGCCGCGATCGCCGCGGCGTCGCCGCCCGCGGCCGCCGCCGCGAGCGCCGCCTCCTCCCGGCGCGCCATGGGCTCCAGGATTCGCGAGTCTATGAATGCTTTGGCCGCGAACATCGCGACGCTCATCACGAGGACCGAGCCGACGAGCACGCGCAGGCCCAGGAGCTGGCTGCCGGCGGGGAGGGCGGCGTTGACGGCGCGGATGAAGCAGCCGGCGGCGACCTGGGGGGGTTTGTTTTGGGGGGAAGGGTGGGGATGGGGGGTTGGGGATGGGGGGTTGGGGTGGGTGGGGTTTGGCGAGGTCCGGTGGGGGGAAGGGGCCGCTTCGGCCCGCGGATTTGGGGGCTTCGGTGCGCTGCACCACACCTTTCCGCAAAACGCCCCCAGGCGCGGCGCAAAACGCCTAACCCCCCAAAAATGCGCCCCAAAAAGAGCAGCCCCCCACCAGCGCGATGTTGGCGCCTATGGCCATGAAGGGGTACACCGCCTTGGCCTCGTCAACGGTGACGGTCTCGTTGGCCAGGGACCTGGGGGGGGAGGCGGCGGTTTTCGGCGGCGGTTTCGGCGGCGGTTTTGGTGAATTAAGGCGGTTTCAGCGGCGGTTGCAGCGTAGTTTTGGCACCAAGCAACCCGGCAGCGCCCCCCTCGCCCCTCCCCCCCCCCACCCCACACCTCCCGCCCACCAGAACAGCACGCTGATCACGACACTGCCCCAGAGCTCCGCGAAGCAGAAGAACAGCGAGTAGGTCCAGTTGGACACCACCTTGACCAGCCCGTGCAGCCCCGTGGGCACGCCCGCGAGCAGCCCGGCCGCGTCGAAGTGCAGCGCGGGGGAGGCCGGGTAGATCACCGCCGCAAAAACGGCGTAGAACGCGAGCAGCGGCGCGACGGCGGCGTAGAAGACGGCCCGCTCCGGGAGGCGGGAGACGAGGGAGCCGTAGAGCACGAAGAAGCCGACGGAGGCGGGCAGGACGCAGAGGGACATGAGGAAAGGCTGGGGGGGAGGGGGGGAGGGGGGTGGGGGCGGGGGGCGGCGGGCGGAGGCGGCGTGTTTGTCGGGGTTTGCGGGCGGCTCGGGGGGGTCGGGGGCGTGCCGTTGAGGCGCGGTCGTGAGCACGGGTCCAAGGCACTTGCAGGCCGCTCCACGACAATGCCGTTGAACCTAAACACACCCAATCAGGACCAACCACGCAGGCAAGCGACCAAACCGCGCGATCGCGCGAACGGCGCGGCGCGGCGCGCGGCGCACCAGCGTCTCCGCGCCGCCCGCTGTCACGACGATCGAGTCCTTGAGTGACTGCAGCACCGTGAGGTTGAAGGAGGCGGCGAAGAAGATGAGGCCCAGAGGCACCACCTTGTGCCACAGCTCGATGGCCGGCTCTGGGAGGTGGTCCATGGGGGCGCTGGGGACCTGGGGGGGGGGCAGAAGGTGGGGGGGCGGGTTGGCGGGGTTGGGGCAAGGGGGCGGGGTTTGTGGGGCTGGCGGTTGGGGCGCTGGCGGCGTGGCGTTTTGAAGTGGGGCGGGCGTTGCGAGAGGGCGGTGCGGTGCTGCGAGAGGGCGGCAGGGAGGGTGCGGCGGGCGGCGGACAGCGGCGGATCAAAGGGGACGAGCAGCCCCAGCAGCGCAGCCGGACTGCCGACCGCGTGACCCGGGCGCGATGAGGAAAGGGGCCGCAAGGGGAAAGCGCCCCCCCGCTCGCCTTGGGGTAGCCGCCCAGCTTGCTCCACCACTTGCGGCGGCGCCGCATTTTGATGTAGGCGCTGTTGACGTGCGAGAGCCTGGACGACAGCAGCAGCGGCAGGCCCAGCAGCCGGTCCGCGAGGCCCTCGTTGGGGCCGCCGCCGCTGCGGGGGGTGTCGCCCCCGCCGGGCGCGGGCGCGCCGGCGCCGGGCGAGGCGCTAGCGGACGCGCGCACCGCGGCGCGCCTAGACGCGCGCCGCGGCAGCGAGGCCGCCGCATGGGCCGGCGGACGGAGCCCTGCGGCGCGCGGGGGCGTCGGATCGGTCAATGGGGCACGCCGGGGCAAGTGAGGCGCCGGCGAGGCCTGCAGGGCGGGGTCAGTGTCGGCACTGCGCGCGCGCAAAGCGAGTCCACCCCGCGTGGGCGGCCGCGTCCCCCCCGTCCCGCGGCCCGCCCCACCTGTAGGGCGCAGCAATTGCCCCCGCGCGGCTGCCGGAGCGCCGGGCAGGCCGCCCGGGCGCGCCAGGCAGGTCTGCATGCTTGCTGCAGCTAAATGGGCGAGCAGCGGCCCTCGATTTCGCAGGTTGACCGCAATGCACCGCTCCTCCGCGAAAGACGCAGGCCCGGGGAGCGCTGCGCGCCTGCACCCCGCGACTGCTGGCGCGCGGAGATCGCGCTTCGGGCAGGTGCCGGCCTCTTGCCGTTTTGAAACATATAGAACGCGCAAACACACGGCCTCCTTCCGCTTGGGCCCCGCTGGGCTTCAGTCTGCCTGGTCTGCCCTGTTTAACGGGAGCCCCGGTGGGCGCGGAAGGATGGGGGAGGCTTCTGGGCCGGTTTGCCGCTGATGCAGCGGCACGTCGCGGCGCAGCAGCGGCGGGGCGCGGCGGCGAGCGGGCACGTCGCCGCCGCCGGCGCCACCGCCGCGCGCGCCGTCGCCGCGGCACCGCTGCTGCTTGCGTTCGCACGGCACCGCGCGCGAGGCAGCAGCAGCGCCGCAGCGAGGGCGGCGGCGGCGGACGAGGCGCCCGGGCTCCTGGCCGTCCCCGGCGTCTCCTCCCCCGAGCGCCTCGCCGCCGCCTGGCGCCGCCGCTGGCGCCCCGCCCTCGAGGCCCGCATGGCCGCGCTCGGCCGCGCGGGCGGGGGGGTGGACGAGCTGGTGGCCGCCGCGGACGCGGCGCTGGCGCTGCTGCGAGACCTAACGGCCCTCGCCGGCGCGGCGGCGCTGTCGGACGACGCGGCGTGGCGGGGCGCGGGCGAAGAGGTCGCGGCCGCGTGCGCCAAGTACCAAGGTGTGCGTTTTTGTGTTTGTGTATTTGGGGGCAGGGATGGTGGCCGTGCGACGCAGCCCGGGAAGCGGCTTGCGGGCTTGGGCGCCTGGGTTGTGTTTGTTTCTTGAGGCTGGCGGGTCGCCACTTTGAGTGGTCAAAGCAGCGTTGACTTTGAGGTCGCAGGCCGCCTGCACAGCGCCCAAGCCGCCCGCTCTCTCTGTCAAACGACAACCCAACAGCCTTCCTGTCCGAAGACCGCCACCTGACGCGCCGCCTGGAGGCCGCGGCGCGCGGCGCCCCCGACCCCGGCCCCCGCCGCCTCGCCGCCTCCCTGCTGCGCGCGCTCCGCCGCGGCGCGCCCGCGGCCGGCGCCGCGACGCTCGACGGGGGCGCGTGGGCGGCGGCGCTGGAGGCGCCGGACGAGGCGCAGGAGCGGCTGCGGCAGCTGCTGCGCCGCGAGTCTGACATTCTCGGTGACCTGGACGCCCTCATGTCAGACCCGGCGCTCGCGCCCGTGGTGGCGCTGCCGACCGCCGAGCTGCCGCAGGGTTGGCGCGGCGGCGGCGGCGGCGGCGGCGGCGGCGGCGGCGGCGACGGCGGCGACAGCGGCGGCGGCGGCGGCGGCGGCGGCGACGGCGGCGCAGGCGCGGGTGAAGGCGGCGGCGGCGGCGGCAGCGAAGAGGCGCCCGTCACGCTCACCCGCGCCGCGACCGCCGCGCTGCTCGCGCGCGCGCCCGGCGCAGGGGCCCGCCGCGCGGCCTACGAATCCGGGCTGCTCCCGCGCCTCGCGACCGGCGGCGCGCTGCTCGGCGGGCTGGCGCGCTGCCGGCACGGGATCGCGCGGCTCTGCGGCGCGGAGAGCTACCCCCACCTGGCCTGCCAGCAGCTGCTCGCCCCGGGGCCGGAGGCCGCCGCAGACTTTCTTCAAGCGGTCGCGGAGGCGCTGCGGCCGCTGGGGGACGCGCAGGCGGCGCGCGCGCTGGCGGCGGCGGGGGGCGCGGCAGAGGCGGGGCCGGGGGATCTGGCACCAGAGGACTTTGAGCGCCTGCTGGAACAGGTGCGCACCACGCTTTTGCGTGCGCGCTCTTGACACAAGGGAACAACGCCAGCCTCGAACACAAGTGGCAGGTCCAACTGCTCACAAGTCACACGCCCACGCACCCCCACACCCACACATCTACACACCCACGCTGAATGCACGCAACTCACACCGCAGGCCGGGGCGCTCGACGCCGCCAGGCAGCTCGAGCTGCGTGCCCACCTCGCCCTGCCCCCGCTGGTCGCCGGCTTCAGCGGCCTGCTGCAGCCGCTGCTCGGCGTTGCGCTGCTGCCTCGGACGCCCGCGCCGTCCGAGGTTTGGCGCGCGCGCGTCGTCGCGCTGGCCGTCGTGCAGCGGGATATGGGGCTTATCGGCACCCTATACGTCGAACCGGGGGGCGGCTATGGCACCCGAATGGTCCGGCACGCGCCCTGGAGGTGGGCGCGCAGGGGCAGCGGCAGCTATGGCGGCGGCGACGGCGGCGGCGGCGGCGGCGGCGGCGGCGGCGGCAGCGCGGAGGGGACTGAGCAGGAGGGGCGGCCTGCGATGGGCCCCAGCGAGTTGTGGGCCGCCGCCCAGGCGGCCGCGGCGCCCGCGGCGCCGCATCCAGGCGAGGGCGGCCCCTGGCCGCCCCCGTTGCTGGCGGCCGTGGAGGCTTGGCTGCTGGGCGCGGCCGCGGGCGCGCCTGCGGTGGCAATTGGCCTGACTGGCGGCGGCGTTGGCAGCGGCAACGGCGGCGGCGGCGGCGAGCAGTGCGTGTTGTCGCTGCCGCTGCTGTTTGAGTTGGGGCACGAGCTGGGCCACGCAACGCACCTGCTGCTGTCCTCGCAGCACCCAGGCAGCAGCAACAGCAGCAGCAGCGGCGGCAGCAACAGCAGCAGCGGCGCCAGCAGCAGCGGCGACAGCACGACAGACAAGCAGGCAGCGGCGCAATACGGCAGCTTCCTGGCCAGCCCCCACCTCTCCGGCCGCTTCATCCCCCCAGACCTGTTGGAGCTTCCGTCGGCCCTTTTCGAGCGGTTGCTGCTCGAACCCCAGGCCCTCTCCTGCGTCCTCCGCCGCGCAAGCGACGGCGCGCCGGCGGCGGCGGGGCTTGCCGAGGCGGCGGCGGCGCAGCTGCGGTGGCGGTACGGAAGCCCCCTGGCGGTGCAGGTGGGCGGGCGGGCGGCGATGGGATGAAACCGCAGGCTTTTTTGCAAGGGCCTACTCCCTAGCTCGGGTTTTGACTCGTGTGCTGTTGCGCAGCGGCGCGGGCTGCCTCCAGCACCTGGCGCTCGCGCCCCGTGCCCCGCACGCCCGGGCCACGACAGGAAGCCCCCCAAACAAACAACCCAAAAACGCAGGACCGGGTGTGCGCGGCCCTGGCGGAGCAGCTGATGGGTCTGTTTGCGGAGGACACCCTCTCCCAGGACTTTTGGGGGGCCGCGTGGGAGGAGTTTTCGTCGCTGCCGCCAGGCGTGCGCGGCACGAGCCGGCAGGTGCGGCGCGGGGCGGGCACTTGTTTTGGCCCTTTGGGTTGGGATGCGCTGCGGATTACGCGCGTCTGGCCCCCACCCCCTGCTTTGCCCTGCCTCCCTGTTAAGGCCGGCCCCATCTGACCCCCCCTCCCCCCGGCGCGCGCACTCCAGCCCGCCCCGCCCAATGCCCTTTGCTGCCCGCCGCCCCCCACCCCCCCTCCAGCCCGCCCCGCCCAATGCCCTTTGCTGCCGCCGCCCCCCACCCCCCCTCCAGCCCGCCCCGCCCAATGCCCTTTGCTGCCGCCGCCCCCCACCCCCCCCCAACGCAGCTGGCGCTCATGCCCGTGGTCGGCGCCCACCGCGGCACCTACTTCTCTTACGTTTTTTGCTGGGCCTGGGCCCAGCACGTCTGGACCGCAGCGGGCGCGCCGCTGCTGCGGCGGGCCGCCGCCGGCGCCCAAAATCAGGGCAGCAGCGACCGAGAGGGCGGCGGCGCCGAAGGCGCCGAGCCCGAGGCGGCCGCGCGCGCCGCCTTGGAGGCCGTTATGCGCCTCGACGCGCGCCAGCCGCCGGAACGCGTGCTGCGCGTGCTGAGCGCCCTTGCGGCAGACCCAGGCACCGCCGCCGCCGCCGCCGCGCCGGACGGCGCTGCGGGCTGGGACGGGTGGGCGCCGCCGCTGCCGCCCGGCCTGAGGGGCTGGTTTGATGACTGGGAGCTTGACTGACTGTTGGTAGCGCGACCCCGAGTGTCCCGACCCCCTTGCCTTCTTTTGGCCGCCACGCACGCCCTCTGTGTGCCCCAGGCGAAGCCGCCTCCACCGCCGCCAAGGTGTAAAAACAGAAGCGAATCGCAGGTTCAGTTACAGGGGGCCCCGCACACTCCGTCCTCCTGTGCGGGGTCGGCGCCGGTCGCTCGCCCCCTCCACAGCCACCGCCGCGCCTCACCCGTCCGGCCGGACGCGCTAACTCTCTCTGCCAAGTAAAGAGCTTTGGGGCAGCAGCGGCCAAAGTGGGCCCGCGAAAACGCACGCGCGCGCCCTACGCGCTCATGTGGTGCGCCGGCGGGCAAGCTGTCGCTGTGGGTGTTTATACAGGCTTGTTGTGGGGTGCGGGCGCGTGCCCCTGGAGCGAGCGAGCGCATGCGCTCCGGGGGCGCGCGCCCGCACCCTGCCGGTGCAAAAAGAAAAAGAGGAAACCCCTCCGCTCGCGCCCGCACAAGCGGACGGGGATTCGAGCCCCACGAAAAGCAAAACACGGGGGCGCACGCAGCCGAGGCGCCGCCGCCGCCGCCGCCGCCGCCGCCGCCAAAAGCGGCAGCTGCTGCGCTCCGGCTGCGCGGCCATGGGTCAAGCTCGGGGCCCCAAAAGGTGGAGCCTCTGCCTTGCTGCAGGCTCGGCCGGCGCCGCGCGTTGAATGTGCGCTCGGCGCCTCGCCTCGCCCTGGTTTCGGCTGGCGTCGCGGGCCGCGCGCGCGCCGCGCCGGGCCGGCCGCGTGAGTGGCCCGCTCACATGGGGCCGCCGCCGCTGCCACCGCCCGGCGCGCCGCCGCGCGCGCCGCCGCGCGCGGGCGCCAGCAACCAGATCAGCTCAGATCAGATCAGAACTCGCGGGTGGGGATGATCTTGGAGGTCTGCTGCCAGTACTCGATAGCTGCGAGGCGGAGGGGCAAGGGGAGCGTGCTTGCGGTCAGAAGAGGAATCCCAGATCACAGCACGCCAAAGCTTCAGGGGCTACTCCTGCTGCTGCTGCTGCTGCTGCTGCTGCTGCTGCTGCTGCTGCTGCTGCTGCTGCTGCTGCTGCTGCTCGCGCTGGCCGAACTGCTGGCGCGCCCGCGATCCGCCAGATCAGCCGTGACAGCACGCCGCTGCCGCCTGCTGCCTGCGGCCCAATCAGCCGCCGAGCCCGCGCGCACGCAGGTGCAGAGCGCCGTCGCAGATCAAGATCACAGTGCAGCGCGCGCGGCGCGAGTCTTTCGCTCACCGCGCCCCACGCCGCTGCCGGGCTTGATCTTGACGCCCGCATCAATCATCGCCATCTCGGCACCGGACAGCGCAGAGCACATCATCAGCTCGTCCCTGGGGGGGGGTTGGTTTGGGGAGAGGGCTGTTTAGTCAGGCCGCCTGCCGTGAACAGCGCTGGGATCCGTTTTCAGTCAATTAAGGAAGCAAAATCTGCCGCGCGCGGCTGACGCAAAGCCGGCGCGCTGGGGTGACCACTGCCAGGCCCTGTGCAGGACAAAAACAAACAGGCAGCAGCGGGCGCCCACAGAGCGCGGCTCACATGTTGCCGAGGTGCCCGATGCGGAAGACCTTGCCGTTGACCTGGCTCAGGCCAACGCCGATGGAGAGGTTATACCTGCGGGTGCGATTGGGTTGAGGCTTTGGTAAGTTCGGGCTTTGCTGGTGCTTGGGGGGGCACTTCCAGCACGCACATCGCTACCTGTTCCGCAGCACGCGGGGCGCTGCAAACACAAGGCAACCGCCCACCACACAGCGCGCAGCCGCGCACGCATGCACAGGTGCGAGCACCCTCCCCTCTCCCAAACCCCGGAGGAAAGCAAAAGGGTGCGCACCGCGCGTACGCGTTCTTGACAATGAGGTTTGAGTCCACCCCCGCGGGCGTCTCAATCACGGTGAGGCTGTCGCTGCGCCACCGCGGGTGCTTGCACAGCAGCTTCAGCCCCCAAGCCTCCACCGCGTGCCGCGTGCCCTCCGCGAGGCGGTGGTGGCGGGCCACCACGTTGGCCATGCCCTCCTCGCGCAGCATGGCCAGGGACTCCTTCAGCCCGTGCAGCAGCATCAGGCTGGGCGTGTAGGGCACGTTGCCGCTGGGGTTGGTCTTCAGCTGGTCCTCGAATGAGTAGTACACGCGCGGCAGCTTGGCGGTCTTGCCGGCCTCCAGCGCCTGGGGGGAGGGGGGGCGTTTCCCGGGGGGTGCGGGGCGGGTGAGGGAGGCTGGCTGGGGGCTTGCAGGGCGGGAGGCAGGCGGCAGCAAAGCGCGGCGTCGTTCGACGCCAGGGCAGGTCACCAAACCGGCTGGCCGGCGCCGCAGGCAACCCGCCCCCAGGCAAGCAACGCCCTCATTCAAACGCAAGCGCACGCGCCCGCGCGCCCGCGCCCGCGCCGAACCTTTTTGCTGGCGCACACCATCGCCAGCCCCGTCGGCAGGCTCAGCGCCTTCTGGCTGCCCGTCACCGCCACGTCCACGCGCCACTCGTCGAACCGGAAGTCCAGCGCGCCGATGCTGCTCACGCCGTCCACCATCAGCATGGCCGGGTGGCGCGCCGCGTCCATCGCGGCGCGCACGCCGCCGATGTCACTAGTGACGCCCGTGGTCGTCTCGTTGTGGACGACGCACACCGCCTTGATCTTGTGGCCGGTGTCCTTCCGCAGCGCGGCCTCGACGATCTCCTCGCTCGCGCCCTCGCCCCAGGGCAGGTCGTGCACCTCCACGTCCAGCCCCAGCCGCTGCATCATGTCCACCCAGAGGTGGCTGAACTGGCCGTAGCGGAAGGTGAGGACCTTGTCACCGGGCGACAGCGTGTTGGTCAGCGCCGACTCCCAGCCGCCGGTGCCGGTGCCGCTGAAGACGAAGGGCGTGCCCTGGGTGGTGCCGTAGAGGATCTTGGTCTCCTCGAGGATCTCCTTCCACCACGCGGCGAACCAGGGGTCGCGGTGGTTCTGGCCGGGCACGTTCATGGCGCGCAGCACGCGCTCGTGGATGTTGACGGGGCCTGGCGGGGGCGGGCGGCGGGCGAGGGGGTTGAGTCAGAAGGGAGGCGGGGCCCGCGCTTGGCGTGCTGGAGCGCGATCGAGCGCACGGGTGTGCTGCGCGTGCCGCGTGTTTCCGCAGGGCGCATGCGCGCGCGGCGTGTGTGCGCGCGCCGAGATCGCGAACGACGCAGGCGCGCCGTATTACGGTCTGCAGGGCCGTGCCGAGCGCCCCGCTTTGCGCCCGCGGCCGGCGCGGGCGCCCACACGCCGCGGCGCCGTTGGTGGAGTTTGGCGCGGCGCGCCACGTGCGCGCGCTGCGCGCTGCCCGCCCCGCCCCGCGCCGCGGGGGGACCCCGAGCCCGCGCTCACCGGGAACATGGAGGTGGTTGCGCCCAGGAGGCGTGTAGGAGTAGGGCACGGTCGCGAGGGCGCGCTGGGGGGTGGGGTGGGCCGGGCGGAGGGTTGGTCAGTGGAACGGAGGGTCAAGCGGGCCCCTCCCGCCCCCGCGCGCCCCGCTCGCAGGCGCACCTCCTCGAGGAAAGCAGCCTGTGCGCTGTACCGGCGCTGCAGCCAGCCCGCGAGGCGCGGGAGCGTCCGGGAGGAGCGCATCCTTGTCCCTCGTGCAGCGGTGGGGGTGTGCTTCCCGCTGTGCGGAGGCGGGTGTGCGGGATCGGCTTATCGCTTCAATTACGCGGCCGAATTGCGTTTATGCCGCGTGCGCGGGGGAGGGGGCCCAGAAGAAGAACCCCCGCCAGCGCGGGGTGGGACCTGCCCAAGCGCCACGGGGCAGAGCGGGTCGATCGCGCCCGCGCCCCGCCCAATCGAGGGCGGTGGACCGTCATTGTCGTCCCGGGCCTTGCCCGCCCGCCCTCCCGCTCCCGGACCGGGGGCGGGGGCCTGGGGCCGCTGGCGACGCTGCCGCTGTACGATGCAAGCCCCCCCCCCCGGGAAGGAAGCGACCAGCTCGCGTCCACCACCCATCATCCTGCAGTGGCTCCACTGATACCAACGAAAGCAAACGCGATCGCAATTTTGTGATTGCCCAGCTCAAGCGAGCTGCACCAGGCGCGCCAGCCGCTGGGCCGCGTCCGCGCCGGCCCCCTCGGCGGCCAGCGCGCCCGGCAGCCGCCACACGCGCACCTCCCCGCCCGACGCGGTCGCGAGCAGCGGCGGCGCGGCGCGGTTGAAGGCGCACGCGGCGCGGCCAGCGGCGGCGGCGCTGCCGGCCTGCAGCGTCGCCGCCGGCGCGAGCAGCCCGCCGCCGCTCGGCGCCCGGGGGCCAGCGCCGGCGGCAGCCCCCAATTCGTAGAGCCGCACGGCGCCGTCGCTGCCGCACGCCACAAACACGAGCGGCGCGGAGGGCGACCACTCGACGCCGCGCGCCGCCCCGCCCGGCGCGTGCACCCGCAGCACGGGCTGGCGCCCCAGCGCGTGGAAAAGACGCAGGCAGCCGTCCGCGCCGCTCGCCAGCACCGCCTGGGCCTGCGGTGCGGGTGGCGCGCCGGGGAAGGTGCGTTAGTTTTTGACCATCCCCTGCTGCAGCATCAAGCTTAAAAAGTGCGCTGGCCGTTGCAGGCCACTGCGAGTTCACGCGTGGCCAATGCGCAGCAAGTGTTGGTCACGGCAGCACACCCTGCAGCGCACCAGGAACGGCGACGCCGCCACGCCCGTCACAGCCCCTGCCGCGCGCTCGTACCCCGCCTCCTTCACCGGGTTGCGCAGCTCCAAATGTCCCTCGCCGCCGCCGCTGCTGGCGGCGCTGGCGCTCGCAGCGGCGGTTGTGCGCTGCTGCGGGCCGGCTGCCGCGTCCTCTCCGGGGTCGCCCAAATGGCACCTCAGCAGCGCACCGCCCTCGGTGCCGACGAAAGCAGCACCTGCGGCCCCGGAGCCTGCCGCTGGCAGCTGCAGCGGGCCGCCAGGGGCCCGACTGCTGCCGCCAGCAATGGCGAGGCAGGTGCCGCCAGCGGGGAGTGTCGCGGCGCTGTGCAGCGAAGGCTGGGGGCAGCGCAGCTCGAAACTGCGACAAGTGGAGGGCAGGTGTGTGTGAGGGGTGCCGGCGTTTGACAGCAGCAGGAACCCATCAGCAGAGGGTGAGCCCAATCAGTCACTTTTCGCTTCTCGTGCACTGTCAAAGCCACAAATTAAAGGCAGCGTGTGCACGCACCCTCGAATGGGGGCGTCCAGCTTGCCGCCGGCCGCGCGCCAAACGAGCAGCCGGCCGTCGGCGCCAAGCGACAGCAGCAGGTGTCCGCGCCCGCCGCTCGAGCCTGCGCGCCGGGCCTCTGCGGGGCTGAAGTGCCACGCCTGCAAGGAGGGGTGATGAGTGGCGAATATCCGGGCATTGGCGGCCTGCGCCATTGATACCATCATTTGGGGTGCGTGCGTGGGCGAGTCCACTCAGTCATGCAAGATCAGCACGGCGCACCACTCACCAGAGCCGTCACCGGCTCCCTGTGGCGCGCCTCCCCCAGCGCGTCGCTCTTTGCGGCCTGCGCATCCAGCTCCCTCTCCCGCCCCAGGTCCCACAGCAGCAGCTCTCCATTGAAGCTGCCGCCAGCAAGGAGCGCCTGCCGGCGGCGGCGATTCGTTCGTCAGTAGAGCAGCTGAGTCGGAGGTGCGCTGTGCGTTATGGCCAGTGCTAGCCAGCGCCGGCCAGGTGGAGCTGGGCTCGAGGCCCGCGCCCAGCGCAGCGATGGCACGTGCATGCGGCGGTTACGGCCTAAGAGCTGAGAGCGCAGGGCAACGCCTGGTGTCATAGGCCACGTGAGGGGGCGAGTCCCGCTCCTACCGGCTCTGTAGGGTGGAACGCCGCTGCGGTGAGGCAGCAGTCCGTCCGCAGCAGCCGGTCCGGAGCTGCCGCGCCCGCCGCGCCGCGCGCCAGGTTCCAGCTCGCGAGCGCCCCCGGCTCGCTGCACCACCCCGCAATAGCGTGGCGGCCAAAGGCGGCGGCCAGCGTGTTGCCGGTGGAGTTCCAGGTCAGCGCGGTCACGACCAGGGGCTTGGGCGCTGACGTGGCGCGGCCGCTGGCGCCGTGCTTGCCGGCGCGCGCGCTTGCCGCGGCGGCGGCCTCCGGAAAAGCTTGCAGCGTGTGCAGCAGCGCAGCCGCTGGCTCCTGGTGGCGTACGTTGAAGGGAGGGGTCGGCCGTGCCCCGAAAATGAAGGGGATCACCTAGCGTCAACCGCAGCATTGGGCAAGTCGCCACAGCGTGCTGTATTCTAGGCCGCCGCTGCTCACCTCTCCGCCCCACCCGCCGCCAGCCCCGCTGCCGCCCCAGCGCTGTAGCAGCGCGGGTGGTGCTAGCTCCAGCGCATCGAGCATGGCTGGCCCCACGCGTGCGAGGAACGCCGCGAGCTGCGGGTCTCCTGCTGCTGCTGTGGCAACACCGCCGCCGGACTGCCGCTGAACACCAGCCGCCGCCGCTGCAGCAGGAGCAGCCGATGCGGACGCCTCGCACGCAGCGTCCGCCCGCTCGCGCGCTTGGCAGGCCGCGTCGCGCAGCTGCAGCGGCGTGGTGGCGACGCCCACGCTCGCCGTCGAGGGCGCACCGCTGCCCGCGGATGCGGCGACGCTCAAGACATCCTGCGGCGCGGTGCGGCGTGTTGCGGTGCGCATGTGACGCAGGGTTAAAGGTTTGTGTGGCCCCGCCGCCGCTCCCCGCAACTCACCAGGCACGTGGGCTCCCCGTCGTCGAGCTCGGGCCGGGGTGGCGCCGCAGGCATGCTTGACCGCGGCTGACCGCCACGCGGTGAGCGGCCCGCGGCAGGTGTGGAGGTCCCCCTTGCTCTCCTCTCTGTAATACTGGCCCTCTCAGGGCCTCTGAGGACTGGGAGCCAAAGCGCTGGCGCGCACGGGCGGCACGCCTGGCAGCTGCTCGCTGATCTGGGCTCGAGTGAAGTTTGTGTTGGCGCAAGGTTGCATGCACAGATAGAGCGTTTACGCAGGAGGCGTGCAAAGCTAGGCGCCCCCGGCGCACTCTCACCAGCCCGGACGCGTGCTGCCTGAGCAATCGGCGTGGCGCATCATCAAGCGCGCAGACACCAAGCAGCTGAGGCGCCAGGCTGCAGGGGCTGCAGGCCTGCAGCAGCCGGAGCGCCGCGGCGCGTTGCGCGCTCCCCGCCGCTGCTGCGCGCCCCTCCCCGCCTGCACGCCCGGCGCGGCACCGCCGCTAGGCAGCCGCAGGCCGGCGTCGGCGTCGCATGCCGGGCGGCATGGCGACCTACAGCAGCCGCTTCTCGCTGCCATGCGAGTGGGACCGCCGGGCGCCGGGCCGCCACCAGCAGGTGCGCGCTCCATGCGGCGCGCGCTCGCCAGCTTGGCGCGTGCATGCGCGCCCCGGCTGCGCGCACGCGCGCGTGCATGCGGGGCCGGGGCACCCATCTTTGAGCCCGCACCCCTCCGCCCCGCGCAGGTCATCCAGCAGTTCCTAAAGGTGGAGGGGCTGACCGTCAAGTACGTGGGTCCTGGCCAGGACGACTCCCAGGCGGCGGCGGTGCGCGCAGACAACCCCGTGCCCCCGGACGTGCCCCTTTACTACTTTGAGGTCACCATCGTCAACCGGGGGGCGGAGGGCTACATAGGTTGGTCCTGGGGGCGGGCTCCATGCGTGCGGGGGCGGCTTGTTGGCCGCCTGGAGCAGCGGGCCGGCGGCGCGATCGCATGGAAACGGGGGCGGCAGCCCATGCGCGCACGCATGCACGCGCACATGCACCCGCCCATGCGCACGCACGCACTCGCGCCACGGCACCGCCACGCAGGCGTGGGCTTTGCCACCGACGACGTCAAGCCGGACCGCCTGCCGGGCTGGGAGCCCCACTCCTACGGCTACCACGGGGACGACGGCTGCGCCTTCCACGGCAGCGGGCAGGGCCGCGAGTACGGCCCAAAGTACGGCCAGGTGCGTGGCAAACGGCGCGGGCCTTGCACAGTGGAGTTGCTCCCTGTCGCCGGCGGTTTGCGGGGACTTCAGGAGGGCAGGGGACGGCCTCGCTGTTGAGTGTCTCAAGAGCGGCACCGCCGCCGCCCTCCCCCTCCCAAACCCCAAGCAGGGCGACGTGATCGGCGCGCTGCTGGACCGCGCCAGCGCCACCATCCGCTTCTTCAAAAACGGCCAGGACCTGGGTGTGGCCTTCCGCAACGTCAGCGAGGCGCGCCTCTTCCCCACCGTGGGCCTGCGCACGCAGCAGGAGGAGGTGCGCGCCAACTTCGGCGCCAACGGCAGCGCCAGCTTCGCGGTGGACCTGCCGGCGATGCGCGCCGCGTTTGTGCGCGCCGCGCTGGAGGAGGTGCTGAGCACAGAGCTGCCGGCCGACGGCGCGGCCGCAGCCGGCGGCGGCGGCGGCGGCGCGAGCGGCAGCGGGGCGGCTGTGCCGGCAGCGGCGGCGGCGGCGGCGGCGGCCCAGCAGCGGCTGCCGCTGCTGCCGGGGCTGGTGTTTGAGTATCTGCTGCACCACCGGTGCTGGCGCACCGCCGAGGCGCTCGCGCGGGATGTGCTGGGCTCAGACCTGTCAAACGGCAGCGGCGGAGGGGCCGCGGCAGCCGCAGCGGCGGCAGCGGCTGCTGCTGCTGCAGCGGCGGGCACCGACGACGACGTGACGATGGCACGGGAGGGCAGCCTCAGCAGCATGGACATGGCAGCCGCAAGCAGCGGCGCGCCGCCGCCGCCGCCCGGCGCGCCGGCGACGGCGCCAGCCGCGGCGGCCGGCGGCGGCGACGCGGACATGGCTGTGGCGCCGTCGCTTGGGGATGGCGATGGCGCCGCGTCGGCGGGCGGGGCGGCGGCTGGAGCGGCGGCGGCGGCGGCAGCGGCTGCGTTGCCAACGGACGAGGTGGAGGATGCGCTGAGCCGGCAGCGCATCTACGACGCCGTGGTGGCGGGGCGGCTGGACGAGGCGCTGCAGCAGGTGGAGAGCAGCTACGGCCCCTCGGCCCTCTCCTCCTCCCCCGGCCTCTCCTTCCGCCTCCGAGTGCAGCAGTTCCTGGAGCTGGTCCGCGCGCGCGCGCCGCCGCAGGCCGTGCTGGAGTTTGGGCGCACCCAGCTGGGGCCGGCCGCCGCCGGGCCGGAGGATGAGGAGCTGCTGTCGGATGCGGTGTCGCTGCTGGCGTACGCGGACCCGGAATCCAGCCCCTGCGGCAACCTGCTGTCGGTGCGCGCCGCGGCTGCGCCAAGCCCTGCGCCGCGCCGCCGGCGCCCACGCCCCTGCTGCGCTGCGGCTGTATGCTAAATGCGCAGTGTTGGCTGCATGCCATTCCCCTGCCCGTCCCCTGCGCGCGCGCTGACCGCCCGCTCCCCCCCCCCCCCCCCCCCCCCGCGCCGCCCTCCCGCCCGCCAGACCGCCTCCCGCGCCGCGCTGGGCGACCGCCTGAACGGCGCCCTCCTCGCCGCCCGCGGCCGCCCGCCCGCGCCCGCGCTCGAGCGGCTGGTGCGGCAGGCGGCGGTCGCTTTGGACGAGCTGCGCAAGGGGCACGAGCCCAAAGCCCTCGTGCTGGACACAGCCAGCGTCATCGACGGCGCCGCCGCCAAGTGATCTGAGCGCAGCGCGTAGATCAGCCCCCCCGGAATCGCCCCGGAATCGCTGCGCCCCGCCGCCGCTGCTTGCTGCTGGCCGCCCGGCCTGGCGCCGCCGCTGCTCGCCGCGCCTCTGCTGCATCGGCCCGCGCGGCTCATTGCGGCTGCTGTGGGGCTGTCTCTGAGGCAGCGGCGGTTGCGGCGCGCAGCGGTTGCAGCTCTTGCTTGCCTTGCATATCCAAGCCGCGTGCACATTGCAATCCCGGCGCATCAAAGCGATCCAAAGGAGCGCGCTCCCGCAATTGCATGCAAACGGTTTTATTGCGGCAGCCTCTCACAGTAAAAATAACGGAATCAAGGCCTGTCCAAGTAAGCAATAAGAAGCTTTGCCAGCTGGGAACGGCGAGATAAGTAGTGCTAAGACTCCGCCGCAGCCGGGGCGCCGGTGCCGGTGCTTGCGCCGCCGCCGCTGGCAGCCCCCGTGAAGCTGCCCCCGCCCCCAGAGGCGAAGCTTCCCACGACCAATTTGTACGCCGCACTCGCCCCCGCCGCCACACTCGCCGTCAGCCCCGGCGCCGGCGCTGCATGTGAGCCTCCGGCCGGCGCCTTCGGCTCGCCGCCGCTACCGCCGGCGCCGCCTCCGCCGCCGCCGCCCCGGCCGCGCGCGGCGCCGGCCGACGCGGCGGCGGCGACGGCGCCGGCGGCGACGCCCGCCTCCCGCGCCATCGCCGCGACCCGCCGCTCAAGCGCCTTGGTCGCGCCGTCGAGCGCCGCCACCGACGCCGCCAGCCCGCCGAGGCCGGCCAGGATCTGCGGCGCCAGCGCCACCGCCTCGGACGCGCCGGACTGCCGGCCGGACAGGTCCGAGGCGAAGCGCGCGAGCGCCTCGGCGATGTCCGCCGCGCGCGCGTACTCCTCGGCCGCGGCGCCGTTGGCGCCGGCGAGGAGCTCGACGTCGCACCCCGCGGCGCGCATGCGCGCGTCAAAGCCGTCCGAGGCGGACGCGACGAGGTCCGAGGCGTGCTCCGCCAGCAGCTCCTCGTGGGCCTGCGCGCGCCGCTGGCGCGCGAGGAACGAAAACGGCGCCGCGGACGACGCGACGCTGCCCGCGCCGCCGCCGCCGCCGGCGCTGATGCCGGCGCCGCCCGGCGGCGCGCTGCGCTCGGACGCGGCGGTGGGGCTGGTAGCGCCGCTCGCGGCGCCGCTGGCGCGGGACGCCCTCGGCGCAGGGGGCGGCGGCGACGCGGCCGCCTCGGCCGCAGCGGCCGCCTCGGCATCGACCTTTGCCCCGTCGGCGCCGTCGCCGCCGCCGCCTCCATCATCGTCTTCGCCGCCGCCGCCGCCCGTGATGCCGTGCCGGAAAAAGTGCTCCACCACCTCTGCCACCGTGCCCGGCCGCTCGTGCCCCGACGTCAGCTGCCCCCACGACGCGGCGGACTCGGCCGGCGAGAGGCGGCCGTTGTCGGTCAGCGCGGGGTGGATCTTTTCCATTGCAATGGGGCCGTCAAACTCAACTTGGGGGGGGGGGCGGGCGGAGGGTTTGAGAGGGGCTCAACGGCGGCGGCGCAAGGCGTGCGCCAAGTTGCGAGATGCGGCACCTTCCAGCCAGCAGGCAAGCGCCCCTGCCAAAGCAGCCCCCCAATCCAAGCGAAGCCCCCGGGCGCGCACTGTGGAACTGGAACGCCAGCACCCTGTCCCCCAGGCACCACATCTCATTGGCCGCCGTCCCCGAAGACGCCAGCCGCGCCGCGCCCGGCGGCAGCTCCAGGACCTGGTCCCCGTGGGACTCCATAACCCGGAAGCAGGGCGCGACGCCGCACGGCGCGGCCGCGCCGCCCTCCTCCGCAACCGCGGCAGCGGCGCCGGCGGCGGCGGCGGCGGCGCCCTCGCCCCCGCGTTCGCCGGCGGCCGACGCCGGCGCGCGCGGCGCGAGGGGGTCGGCAAACCCCGCGGCCGCGTCGGCCGCGGCCTGGCGGTCCAGCGCGCGCTCCACGGCGCGCTCAAAGGCGGGGAACTCGGAAAGCCCCGGCGCGGGGGAGACGCGCTCCACTCCGAGGACGAAGCGGCCCGAGGGGTTGGGGCCGACACGGCCGCCCAGGGCCTCGGCGAGCAGCTGCGGGGGGGCGGGGGAGAGGGGGAATGGCGGGGGATGCGGCGTCGGAAGGGGCGGCGGCGAGGGCTGGACTGGGGGGCCAGCCGCAAGGCCTGGAACGGGCAGCCATATCATGAGCCAGCTTTCAACTCCAGCGCAAGCTGCGGGCGCGGTGCAGCCCTGAATACCGCATCAAAAGCAGCTGCACAGCCCCCCCACCCACCTGGCAGCCGAAGCAGCAGCCCACGATCTTGGCGCCCGCCTCCAGGTACTGGGGGACCCGCGCCTTGAGCTCCCTGATCCACTGGTGGTCCTCGTAAACACTGAGGGGGGGGGGGCGTTGGGGGCGGGCGTTGGAGGTTGGAGGTGGCAGCGGCAGGGGCAGCGGCCGGCGGTCAGCGGGGGCGGGGCCAGCGGCGGAGGGCGTGCCAGCTGCCCAAACACCGAAGCCGAATGAAAGCAAGCGCACACGCCACCCCATGCACACGCAGAACAACAGCACAGGCGCGCCCACACACAAAAAACAACCAGCCAACCAACACAAACGCGCGCGCGCGCACCTGTAGTGGCTGCCGCCGATGACGATCGCATCGAAGCCCGCCGCCGCCTCCACGCTCGGCAGGTCGCGCGCGTGGGCGTGGAACACCGTGAAATCGTCCCCCTGGCGCTCCAGGATCCGGCGCCACAGCTGCGGCGGGCGCCCGCGCGCGCGCGGGCGCGCGGGGAGGGGGGGAGTCGGACGGCGGGGGCCGCGCAAGGAGGCAGGCGCGCCGGGATGCGGCGGCGGGGTGCCGGGCGCGGAGAGGCACACACCGCTGCAGCGCTGCGAAAAAAAAAACGAGCCGCCCCCCGGCCCCCGGCCCGCACCTGCAGGGTCATGTCCTTCCATTTGTCGGCGTCCTCGCACTCGATCACGGCCACGCGGCGCGGCGCCATGGTTGGCTCGACTCGAGGCCGGGCGGTCGCCGAGCGCGCGCACGCAGGCGCGGCGCGGCGCGCGGCGCCGCGCGCTGCGGCCGCTGCGCCGGGCGCGGCGGGTGCCGCTGCGCGCGCCGCACGGGCCCGATCGCCCCGCGTCGCCCGCCTCTGCTGTCCTGCTGCCGCGCCGATGCGGAAACGCGCGCGGGTGGATGGGAGACCGCGCGCGACCTGCTGGGCGGGTTGACCGCGGGCCGCGCGCATTTTCTGGGAAATTAATCGACGTGCGGTTTGATTTCGCACCCAGCGGGCCCAGCGGGGGCGGGCAGCTTCCCCTCGCAACTGCTGCCCCACCAATAAAATACGGGACAACAGGGCGGCGCCCATTCCCGATCGCCGACGCCTGCATGTCGCTCCTCAGCCGCACCGCAGCGACCCGCAGCCCGGGCGCGCCGCAGCGGCGCGCGGCGCCGCCTGGGACGAGGATGGGCCGGCCGGCGGCGGGCGCGCTCCTCGGCGCGCTCCTCCTCGCCTGCGCCGCCGCCGGCGCGCTCGCGTCCGCGAAAGACGAGCTTCCGGGTGCGCGGGCCCGGCCGGCCGCCCCCGCCGCCGCCGCCGGCGGCGCCGAGGCCCGGCCGCCTCGGCCTGCAGCCCGCCTGCGTGCAGCTCCGCCTCCTCCGCCCCAGGCGCCCCCCTCGCCCTCAGGCTCCCCGCCCCCCGCCGACGCCGCACCCCAAGGCCTGCTCACCGCGCCCACAACGTGAAAAAAACCGCCCCAACCTCCCCCCAAAAAACCGCAGCCAACGAGGGCCCCATCGTGATCTCCGAGTTTCTGGCGGCCCACGCCGCCCCAAACGGCACCGCCCCGCTCGCGCCGCCCGGCGCCGACCCCGGCGACGCGCCAGACTGGGTGGAGCTCCTCAACGCCGGCCCCGCCCCACTCAGCCTCGCGGGCTGGGCGCTCGAGGCGGGCGGCAAGAAGAAGGGCGCGTCGTGGCCGCTGCCGGCGCTGCAGCTGCCGGCGGGGGGGTACGTCGTCCTCATCGGCGGCGGCGAGGGTGGGTGGCTCGCGCGCGCGGGGGCCGCCGGGGGCCCAAGTAAGGCGCCGCGCGGGCGGCAGTTTGGGAGCTGCCAGCAGTGCCCTTCCGCCCAGCAGCTGGACAGAGCCGCGCGGTCCTTTGGCCGCCGGTTTCATCGCACACGGGGCGCCGCCGGCTCATCGCCCCTCGGGTTTCAGCTCTCCACGCCCGCTGCTGGGCTGCCTGCCCGCCCGCCCGCCACCTGCCCCCCCTCCCCCCCCCCCGCCCCCACCGGACCAAGCCGCATCCAAAACACCCCCCCCCCCCCAAAAAAAACCCACCCCAAGGCAACTCAACGGACGCCCGCCCCGTCGCGGGCCCCGGCGGCGCGCAGCTGCTGCCCCTGGCGGGCCTCAAGCTGGGCGCGGGGGGGGAGCCGCTGGCGCTGAGGCGGCCGGACGGGGGGGTCGCCAGCGCGACGGGCGAGCTCGTCCGGTGGGCGCGGCTCTCCTTTTGCGCCGCCTGCTCTGCAGCCTGCTTGTCCCGCCGCGCCGGCAGTCTTGACTGCCGCCGAGAAACCGGACTGCCCCGCCCAACTGAACCCCCTGCCCGCCTCGCCCCGCCCCAAAACCGCCCAAACAAAACCGCTCAAACGAAACCGCCCAAACAAAACCGCCCGAGCAGGCAGCAGCCAGGCGTGTCCTTCGGCCTGCCCACCCCGGCCCCCCCCAGCCTGCCCGCCGGCGCCAGCCCCTTCACCTTCCTCGCGTCCCCCACGCCCGGCGCGCCCAACGCGGCCGCCAAGCCCGCTGGCCCCTTCATTCTCGGGTGCGCCTGCGGCCCGCGACGCCCGCCGCACGGCCTGCCTTCTGGCACGCCTTGCAGCGTGCCTTGCGGCACTCCTTGCTGCTGGTCAGGCGTGCGCCACTGCCCCTCATCAAGAAAACCTTTCCCCCGGCTCCTTCGCCCCCTCCACACGCCCCAACTCGTTGCCGCCTGCCACCCCCACCCCCTCAGTGCCAAGTCCGAGGCTGAGGGCACCTGGCCGCCCGGCCGCGACGTCCCGGTGACCGCGCGCGTCGCCCCCAACAACGGCGCGCCCGTGGCCGCAGTCGAGCTCGTTTGGCGCGCCAACTACGGCCCAGAGCAGCGCATGCCGATGGCCGCGGCCGCGGCCGCCGCAGATGCGGCGGCTGCGCCTTGTGCCTCGATCGGCGCGGCGGGCTGCTGCAGGCGTGTGCACATATGCACTGGCTCTCGGCGCGCTTTGTCGCTGCCAGCGGCCTGCTGATGTTTCCGCCCCCTCTGCTCAACGAAACACAACTCTCCTGCCGCCCACCCCCCCCCCCAGCCCCGCCCGCGTCCGCAGGCGGCGCAGAGGGCGCCTATTCCGCTTCCATCCCCGCTGCCGCCTTCAAGGCCGGCGACATGCTGCGCTGGGCGGTGGTCGCGGCGGCCCGGGGCGGGCTGGTGAGCCGCGCGCCGGCGCCGGAGGACGAGGAGGGGGGGTACGAAGGCGCGGCCATCGCCGAGGCGCCCGCGCCGGGCGCGCTGCCCGTGCTGCACTGGTGCGGGCGGGCCGGGGCGGGGCGCGTTTTGGGTTGCGGGGAGTGCCGGCCGGCGGCGAGGAGCAGCCCTTTTTGGCCGGCCTGTTTTGAGCATTCCTGCTGGCGCCCAAAGCGGGCTGGGAGGAGAACGTGCCGTCCGGACTGCTCAGCAGCCACGCCCAACGGCAGGGCGCGACACTTCGCCAAACCGCCCCGCCCCCTCCGCACCCAAAACCCCAAACGACAAAGGTTCACAGAGGACCCCGCCGCCGCGCAGTCCCAGGCCGGCGCCGCCGGCAGCGTCGCCTTCAACGGGTCGTTCTACGACGGCGTCAAGAGCCACAGGCGGGGGGTCACCTCGCTGGCGTGGGCAAAGCCGAAGATGACGTTCAGGGCAAACCACGGGCGCCAGTTCCGGTGGGGGCGGCGGGCTCTGATAACCGCTGCCTTGGTTGGCTTGCGTCTGGGCTGCCCCAGCTGACTGCGGCGCCCTGTTGCTGCGGCCGCGCGGTTTGCAACGCCTCCCAACACCAACCGCGAGCCCCCTTCAAAACCGCCCGACAACCGCCCCAAACCGCTCAACCCCCCCCCCCCCCCCGCAGCCTGTTCCCCGACGCCCCCCGCTACAAGGAGCTCAAGCTCAACTCGCTTTACTACGAACTTGGCGAAAACAGCTTCTTGAAGGAGGTGGTCGCGTCAAAGGTGGGCTGGGGGTTTCAGGGCGGTCTTCAGGGCGGTTTTTACACGGTTTCAGTCAGTTTTGTGCTCACAAAAGGGCTCCATTTGCAGAGCCTGTGCAGCAGCAGCAAAACCAGCAGACGCCAGCGGTAGCACTCCAAACACCAGGCCGCGTCGCAAAACAAAACCCCCCAAACACACCCGCCGGCCGCGCCGCAGGTGATGGCCGAGGAGGGCCTCGCCGCCCCACTGGCGCGCCACGTGGAGGTCTCCATAAACGGCGGCTTCGCGGGGCTGTACGGCCTGGTGGAGGAGGTGGACAACGAGCTGCTGGAGGTGCGTTGACCGGGTTTGACCGGCCTGCGTCGACCGGGTTTTGACCCGGGCTGGCCTCCTCGGCAGGGGCCGGAACGCAAACGACGCAAGCCCTCAGCGCAGCTGCTCCTCCCGCCGTCTGAGCCATCCTGGCCGCCGCGACCCCCCAGCACACACCCGTCGCGGCCCCCCCCACAACTCTCCACCCCCCGCCCCGGCCCGCAGCGCGTCGGCCTGCCAAAGGGCGGCCCCCTCTTCAAGAGCGTCTCCGGCGAGCTGTCCAACCTCCGCTGGGACCTGCCCCTGTCGGAGATGCCCAACTACTACGGCAAGGCCAACAGGAAGCAGCACCCGGAGGACTGGGGCGCGCTGCAAAACCTGACGCGCGGCCTCGCAGGCGGCGGGGCGGTGCCGAGGTGCGGGGGGGGGGCATGCGCGCGCGCGTGCGGGCACGCGCCGCTGCTGCGGTTTCGGTGGTTGGGGCCGGGTTTCGACTCTGGGTGGCGGCCGCGTGCCGGTTGCGTGCGTCTGCCGCTGCGGCCGGCCGCAAGGGGGTCCTGGCCCGGCCGCGAGCGACGCCTCCCAGTTCCCAGCTCCCACCCGCTCCCGAACAACCACGGAAAAAAGGTCCCGCTTCGTTTTCGATGCCCTGGACCTCCCCGCCGTCATCAACCAGATGGCGATTCAGGTGGGGGGCTCCTTTTTTGGGGTTTAGGTTTGGCGGTTTGGGGGTTTTGGGTTTACACGCAGGTTGTTTTGCAGCCCACTTTCGCAGCAAGCCAATGCGCCCCAACTAACCATGCAAGAGGTTTCCCACAACCTGAAAACGACCCCGAACAACAACCCCACCCCCAACCGAAACCGCACCTCCGCCAGGCCCTTTTGAACAACATGGACCGCTGCACCAAGAACTTCTTCGTCTGGCTCAACCCAGAGACGCTGACGTGGCGCATGTGGGCGGGGTTTGGGGGGGGGGGGCGGCTCCGGCGGCGGTGCAGTTGCGGCCGGTTGGGGAGGCGGAGCCTTGCTGCCATCGCTGGGTCAGCCCAGAAGCGAGGTCCAAAGACGCGCGGTGCGCGAAACAAGCAAAGGCACTGCCTAATGATCAGAGCGCCGGCCCTGCACAAAGCCAAAGGATCGCACCCAAACCCCAAGGATCGCACCCAAACCCCAAACGCAGGATTCCCTGGGACCTGGAGGCATCGATGGGGCAGGACAACAACCTAGGGTGGGTGAATGGCTTGGGTGTGTGGGGCACCCGCATGCATCCGTGCGGGCATTGCGCGCCAGTCAGACTAACGCGTTGACCGGCCGAGCCCGCACAAAGCTTTTGACAAGCAGCAGTGCACCCGCGGCCAGAAGCCCTCGTCAACCAGCCAAAACCGCCCAAAACCGCCCAAAACCGCCCAAAAACCGCCTGCCCAGGGGCCTGCCCGGAGATCTGTACTGCATCCTGGCGTGCGAGCAGTGGAGCAGCCCCCTTTACTGCGACAGCGAGCACCCGCAAGACCTGGAGGTGAGGGGGGGGGTATCAGTTGCACTCGCTGCGCTCACCGCTCGGCTGGCGCAGCGCCGGCTGCCCACTGAACCGTTTCAATCCCGACCTGCAGCCTCAAGTCGGGCCTCGAAACCCCCCACAAAAAAACCCGCAAATCGACGACAGGTCCAGACGCCTTGGGGCACCACCACCGTTGTGGGGATGAATTCGTACTTGGGGCCCGCGCGCGGAGGGGCGCAGGCCGCAGGCCAGCCCGCCGCCCCCGCCCCCGCCCCCGCCCCCGCCCCCGCCCCCGCCGCCGCCGCGGCCGCCCCCGCCGCGGCCGCGCCCGCCGCCACGGGCCGGCGGCGCCGCCTGCAGCGGCAGCCGCCCGCCGCGCCGTCCGCGGCCGCGGCCGGGCAGCGGCGGCTGCGGCAGCAGGCCCCGCCCGGCGCGCCGACGTCGGCGGCGCACGGGGCGGACGGCCGGCTGCTCGCGGCCGGCAAGGGGCCGCTGTCGTGGCCCGCACCGAGGGGTTGGGACGACCCCGACCGGGCGCTGATCGGGACGCCCAGCCCCAACGGCGCGGCCGGCAGTTACAACCACCTGATAGACGCAGTCTTGGACATCAACGCGACGCGCGCGATGTGAGCTCGACAGCCGGGCTGTTCAGTTTGTTGGGAGCTTCGTTTTGGGGGTGGGAATCAACGGCCTCGCCGTTGGGCAAGGGGTGGGCACTCGGGCGCGGGGTGCCGGCGGCACGTGCTGGCCCCCCAGCTGCCACCCCTTCACGATCAGTGCACGACCCAACCTCGCCCCCCCTGCCCCGCAGGTACATGCGGAGGCTGAGGACGCTGGCCGACAAGTACCTCGGACCCCAGCCGGACCAGGGGCGGCTCAGGCAGGCGAGTGGGCACGGGGGGGGGGGGGCAGCAGTGCGGAGCCCTTCCCATTGAGCCTTGCAAAGCGGTGCAGCGCCAGCCCTGCAGGCAGCCGTGGGTCAAAGGGACCCTCTCAAACGGGAAGCTGTGCTGTGGGGAAGCCCCATCCAATCCTGACGAAGCCCCCCATCAATCAAATCAAAACGCGCCGCGTCGGTTGGGGCCGGCCAACACCAACCCCGCCCCCCCCACCTGCCCTCCGTCCAGCTGCGCCCCCGCCCCCCCCATCCTTACCATGCCCCTCTCATGAGCTCCGGTCGAGCTCCATGAGCGGCTTGGGCCGCAGGGAATGCAAATCCGATCCTATCCCCTCCCACCCCTCAGATCATCGACGAGACGTGGGCCGGCATAAAGGACGCCGCGGCGCGCGACAACGCAAAGTGGGCGCGCGGCGACGGCACGCGCGGCTACGTGCAGCTGACAACAGAGTTCATCCCCATCAGGCGAGGGGCGGGATTTGGTGGCTTGAATGTTTGGTGGCTCGCTCGCTCGGTTTGAGCGGCTGCGCGCCGCGCTTTTGTGCAGCACTCGCACCCGCGAATTGGCACGGCAGCGGCGGCGTGCCACGCCTGGAGATTGCAAACGGGGGTTGCAGCAGTGGGAGGGGCCGGCGCCAGGTGCCCCGCCGCCACGGCCGTGACATCCAGCAGACTCCCGGAAAACGCCCCAAAGCGCGCCCATTGCATGACCCGCCGAAAAACCTTCCCAACGCCGCCCCTTCCCCCCGCAAACTGAACGCCAACCCCAGGGCCGCCCAGCTGCTGAAGACGTACGCGCCCGGCGGCGAGCGGCCGCTGCTGCCGGGGCCGCAGGACGGCGCGCGCGCGAGGGTCGCGGTGGCGCGCGTCGAGGCGGGGGGGCCGGCCTCGGGGCGGTACGTCCAAATCACAAACCAGGCAGGCGGGCCCGGCGCGTTCCCGGGTGTTTGTTTGGGGTGGCGTGCGCTCCTTGCATGTGCGTGTGCGTGTGCGTGTGCGTGACTCCGGGTCTCGAGGGGTTGCTTGCTCCCAGGCTGTCAGCTCTGCTTGCCGCCCAAAACCGACCAGTTTGACGGAACAATCCGAACTGAAAGCTGTCGAAAACCGCAAACCCCCCCGAAGCAGCTGCCGGACGAGGCCGTTGACGCCAGTGGCTGGGTCGTGGAGCGCGGGGGCGGGGCCAGCGTGGTGCTGCCGCCAGGTGCGGCAGCGGCGTTTGGGTGGTTTGCACCTGCTCTGGCTGCATTGTGGGCGGCACACAAATTCAAAACCACAGCCGCCGCCAACACACTGCAAGCACCCCTCCCAAACTTTCGGCCCAATCCACCCGAAACCCAACAACCCCAGGCACCGTGCTGCCGGGCGGCGCGAGCGCCTACCTTTCCCCAGACCTCCCCGGCTTCCGCGCCCGCGCCGCCAGCCCCAAAGGCGGGGAGGGCCTGCTGCTGCTGCTGGCGCCGGCCGAGCTGCTGGCCGGCGGCGGCGGCGGCGCCGCCGCCGCCGCGTGGGTGGTGCGGGACGCGGCCGGGAAGGAGGTCAGCCGCGCCAATGTCTGACCGCTCTGGCGGCCGTTTGACCGCCGCAGGGCCGGCGAGGGCAAAGCGTGCTGACGAAGAGCTTGAATGCCGGCTTGCTTGTCTCCCTAGTCCATGCCATGTGTTTAGCAACAAAACCGTTGTCAGTCCAGTCGCCACTCCAGTTTACATCGGTTTTCTTCCAGATTCAGCACTCTGCAAAGCCCTAGTCAAATCAAATTGCCGCGCGCACAGCCAAACCCATAACTACATACGTCGGCGCGCACCCCTTGAGGGGCGCGCGCGTGCAGCAGGAAGCGCGCGGGCACCTTGGCGCGCAGGGCGGGGGCGGTGCAGGAGGCAGGGGAGTGCAAAGGGAGGGGACGGGGGCGCTTTCCAGCGGGGCCCTTTTCTTCAGTGCACGCTGCCGCGGCGCGGGGCGCTGCGCGCAGTCAGTAGGGTAGCAGGTGGTGGTGGAGGCAAGCGACGCGCCGGCAAGTCCATTCGGAGGGGGGTGGTGCGCCAGTTTGCTTGCTCTACTGGAATGAACTGGGCTGGTGTTTTGGAACGTGCGGTTTTGTGTGCCGCCGTGGCGCGGCTTGTAAAACCGAAAGCATCCAGCAACAGCTTGAAGGCCTTCCATTTTTGTATGCTAGCCTAAATTTTCTGAAATTCAATGCGACGGCCTGCATTTAAGTGCATTCCAACGGGAGAGAGGCCTGGGGGGTCGGAGACTCAGAGGCCGTGGGGCCTCTGAGGCCAGAAAAAATCCCCGTTGGGTTTATTGGTGCTGAGGAAGAGGGGGAAGGTGCAAAGAAAAGGAAAAAACGCGCGCTCGCACAAGGGCGAGCGGAAAGCAAACAGCGCGCGGCGCGGCGTGCAGGCAGCCGCGACCCGCCGGCCCGGTGCGCCCCGCGTCGGCTGGGCGCGGGTGCGCTGCACCGGGCGCGCCCCCCTCAGGCCGCGTGGGCGATCTTCTGTTCCGCCGCGGCCGCGAACAGCGCGGCGCGCATGTGCGCCAGCCGCAGCGCGCGGCCCTCCCGCTCCATCTCCTCCTCAATGCGCTGCCGCCGCTGCTGCGACACCCAAGTCGCCATAAGCACGAAGCCCGTGCCGACCTGGGTCAGCATGAGCGCCATGGACAGGGCCGCCGCGTACGCGGAGCGAGCGCCCAGCTGGCGCCGCTTTGAGCCAGGGCCGGGGGCCGATGGCGAGGCGTCCTCGTCGCCGTCGTCGCCGTCGTCCCCGTCGCCGCCGAGGGGCGGCAGCTCGCCGTCTGTGAGGACCATGCCCCCCTCAACCACGGAACGCTCAACGCGGCCGCCCTGGGGTGGGGGCGTGCGGGGCAAAGCAGGGAGGTCGGTATTCTGAGGGGCAAGGCATGCCAAACAGGGGAGCGCCCAAGGCATGCAAGGCAGACCTGGCACATGCATGTGCGCACACCAGATTGAGGCGTTCACACAAACGCTTATGTGCATGTCGCCCAGACCCCAGGCCGACAGGCAGCAGTCCGGGCAACTGCATGCGCTCCCAGCGCGCACCTTGACGAATCCATGCATCACTGCATGCATCAGCCACGCGGCCACGCGCTCAGTCCGGTCATCCGGCGGCGCCACCTGCAGCACCCAGCCGGCGCGCCCCGTCGCCTGCCGCGCCGCCCCAGCTGCGCCCGCGCCGGCAGCGGCGGGCGCAAGGGCCTCCGCTGGCTGCAGGAACGCCGCTTCAGCTGCCGCCGCCACCGCTGCTGCTGCTGCGGCGGTCGCCGCAGGGCCCCGCACGTGCCGCTTCGCGCCGCCGCCGCCGCTGCCGCCCCCTCCCTGCGACCGGGGCGCGGCCGAGCCGGCGGCTGAGCCCGCCAGACCGCTGCTTTCGCCGCCCAGCTGCCCCAATTCCTCTTCTTCATGGTCCTCCCGGGGCGTGCGCTCCGCGGCGGCTTCCACAGACTGCGCCGCCGCCGCCGCTCGCCGCGCCGCGGTGGCGTGCATGGCCAGGTCATGCGCCGCCATGAACGCCGCATGGTAGGGCTCCCACGTCGCGCTGAGCGCCTGCATGGCCTGCCGGTGCCTGTGCTCGAGCGCCCGCTGCTCGAGCAGGGCCGCGGGGGGCGGCAGGGGGGCGGCTGCGGAGGGGGCCGCGGGCGCTGCCGCGCCGGACTTGGCGGCGCGCGGCGGCCGAGCTGCGGGCTGCGCGGTGCGCGGAGGCCGCGCTGCGGGCTGCGCGGTGCCCCGCGGCGGCGCGTCCTGCGGTGTTGGGAATGTGAGTATGGCGTGTTACCGCGCGCGCCATGCCACGGGCAGGACCGGCTTTGCAGGCGGTTGCCGCGTCGGTCTGCGTGCCGGGCGACGCAGCAGGGGCGCGCGCGCAGCGCGCGTTGGTTGGCGAGGATGGACCGGGCCCGTCAGGGCCCTGCCCGTCCAGGACTGCCGGTATCACACCTGTGCGCGTGTAGACGACAATATGGCAAGCAGTAGCGCGGCCTGGACTATCAGCGACGCTCTGCCGGGGCCCGCCACAGCGCGGCCCCTGCTCGCAGCCATCGGCAACCAGGGCGCGCCAGACCACGGCGCCGGCGTCTAACGGATCCAATGCAGATGTTAAGGCGATAAATGTCGATCCGCGTCCAGTGGGGGCCTCCTCGCCGGCCAGACAGGCCCGGGGGTTGAGACTGCGCTGTTTGTTCCGACCTGGTGGCGCGGGCTGGCGGGCGCGGCGATCAGATGCACAGGCAGAGGATGCATTAAAGCCGGGGTTTTTGGTGCGAAGTGAATGACCGGCGTCGACGAGGGCGGTTCGGTCAACACTGCCTGTCCCGCCGCCAGGCTGCGCGGTTGGCGCTCGCTAGACGGTTGGGGCCCGCTAGCTGGTGGGGGCCCGCTAGACCGTCCATTGTGCCTTCCTGGCACCAATGCAGGGCGTTTGATGCTGGATGGCTGGCGCCGGCCGCGCTCATCTGCGCCGGTACGGTACGCCTGTACCGTACGCCGCAGCCGGCGGCCGCCCGGCCGAGCCTGGCAGCGTCAACTGGGGCCGCTTCCAAGCGTTCACGCGGCTGCAGTGCCCTCAACAGAGTGCGTGAGAGAGCGAGGACTGTCTTGCAGGCGGCAGCGCTGATGAGCGTGGTCAAAGCGCGGGCGGCACTGCTGCGGCACTGCTGCGGCGGCGTGCACTATAAAGCCACGAAGCGGCGCTCCACGTACACAACGCACGAGTCGCATACATCATTTAGGGAGCGCGTTCCGCCACAGCGCGCCTTCGTACGCAGCGGCGCACGCCCCAGGCTGCCGGATAGTGATCTGGGAGGCGCAGCAGGGGGCGCGTTATAAGATTTTTGACCTCCCGATACTGCAGCGGCCATGGTGGGGGGGCTAGAGCCTCCGCCGGAGGAGGAGGAGCAGCGGCGCGAGGTCGAAGCCGGCCAGGGCATCATTTTTATCCTGGAGGGCGCCCAGCTAGAGGCGGCTCAAGTCGGCAAGGTGCGCCCGCTGCACCCGGAGGCAGCCGCCGCCCGCCGCCCGCCGCGCGGCGCGGCCGCGCCGCCGCCGCCGCCGCTGCCGCCGCCGCCGCCGCTGCCGCCGCCCACCTCGCGGCCCCTCCCGCTGCCCCCGCGCGACAGAGCTACCAGCTGCTCAACTGCGACGACCACGCGACCTACCTCAAGAAGCACAAGAAGGACCCCGCGCTGTACCGGCCAGACATTGCCCACCAGGCGCTGCTGATGATACTGGACAGCCCCCTCAACAAGGCGGGCAAGCTCAAGGTGGGGGCGCCGCGGGGTTGCAGGTGTAGGCCGCTTCAGCTTGAACATAGGTCGCGGTGCAGCCGAGGTTTGACACAGCCGAGGCTCGGCTCACGGATTGCCGCTATTGAGCAGTGGCCGAGTTCGGCTGCGGCCGGCGTTTCCCCGGCCGAGCGGCAGCCGGCGAGGCGTGCTGCGGCGGCGGGCGCGCCTTCGGAAAGCCTCCGCACCCCCCGCAAACCTCCCGCGCCCCCGGCCCCCCAGAAACACCTCCTGCGCCCCCCAAAAAACACCCCCCCCTTTTCCCCCGCCCCGCCAGGCCCTCTACGTCCACACCTCCCGCAACGTGCTCATCCAGATCAACCCCAAGGTCCGCCTGCCCCGCACCTTCAAGCGCTTCTGCGGCCTCATGGTGCAGCTGCTGCAGAAGCTCAGCATACGCGCCACAAACGGGCCCGACAAGCTGATGCGGGTGCGCGCCGCGCCTCGCGCCCCTCGTTGCCGCGGCGCGCCTGCGCGACCTGCCCTCGCGAGCGCCCCGCAGCTTGTGCAGCCTGTTGCCGCGCCGCCGCCGCCAGACCGCTGCCTTGCAAGGCGCCCTCCCTCCGCCGGCACGCAGCTCCCCCCCCGTCCAAACACCATCACCCACCACCTCCACCTCCACCAACGCACAATCCCCCAACCCCCACCTCAACCCCCACCCCCCAACCAGGTGATCAAGGGCCCCGTCACAAAGCACCTCCCCGCCGGCGCCCGCCGCGTGGGTTTCTCCCACAGCGCCGACAAGCTCGTCACCATGGCGCAGTGGGCGGCGGCGCTGGGGGACTCTGACCTCAAGACGCCCATAGCCTTTGTCGTGGGCGGCTTCGCGCACGGCGTTATAGACCAGTCCTACGTGGACGAGTTCCTCTCGGTCAGCGCGTTCCCGCTGAGCGCGGCGTACGCCATTGCGCGCATCACCAACGCGATGGAGGCGCGGTGGGGCATCGTCTGATGCCGCCGCCGCCGCCGTGGCCGCCGCCGTGGCCGACGCCGCGGCTGCCGCTACGGCCGGTGCCTCCGCTGTGCGGGCGGCGCGTGCCGCGCGCAGCGGCTGTTGGAAGGCCCCGACTGTGCGCCCCGCTGCCCCCTCGAGCGCGGCACCGCCGGCAGTCCGCCGTCGTTTTTCTGTCCTTGTCGCTGTGTTTCTTCCACCCCGTCGTCTCCCCAGCCTGCCGCTTCCCACTGCCATTCGCCATGCCTCATCAGCGCTCCCAGGGGCGGCCCCGCCCCTTCCCCCAAACCAAAAGCCCCTCCTGTAAATGCGCGCCCATCAAATCAAAGCACCATCTGTTGTTACCCTCAAAATGGGATGCGGGGGCGGGGACCCCAGCCGCGCACCGGCCGCCCAGCAAGCGGGCCGCCGCGGGCCCGGCCCGGCCCGCGCGCTGCCATCGACTGGGGGCGGCCGTAGGGTGTTTTGGCGTACCGGTAACACAAGCTTTGAGGTGGGACGGAGGAGGAGGGGGGGCAAAAGGCGGAAGGCTGCGTACGGGCGCACACAGAAGCGCGGCCGGGCGCCGCGAAAACCCGAAGCGTCCCGCGGCGCGGGGCGGCTCGGGGGAGCCGGCGCGGCGGCCGGACAATACAGGGGGGAGGGAGGGA
>BDRX01000205.1:0-44392 GCA_003203535.1 Raphidocelis subcapitata | reverse complement strand
CTCCAGCCGTGCCGCTCCGCCCCCTTCAAAACCGCCCGCCCCCTCAAAACCCCCCCCCCCCCCCCCCCCAGCCGCGAGAAGGTGCGGCTGACGGACGACGCGTCGCGCGCGCACGCGGCGGTGCAGCGCTGCAGGGAGGCCATCCTCGAGTGCGTGGAGTACTGCGAGCGCGCGCAGGTGGGTGTTTTTTTGGGGGGGGGTTGAGGGAATCAGCCCCTGGTGGTTGTTTGGGCAGCCGAGGGGACGCAGCGCTTTGTTGAGACTTGAGGTGACACCCAAGCCGCCCGGCCGCCGCCGGTTCCGACGCGGGGCTTTCGGAAACCCCGGCCCCCAGGGCGACAAGGCCATCCCCGCCGAGCTGTTCGACTCCGACGGCGAGCTCGACGAGTCGCACATTTTCTGCGCGCGCTGCGCCACCAACACCGCCGACGACGACAACGACATCGTGCTCTGCGACGGGCCATGCAACCGGTGAGCGCGCGCGCGCGCGCCTGTGCGTGCCTGTGCGTGCGGCTGCGTGCGTGGGCGTGGGGGGCCCAACGGCAGGGGCAGGGCAGGGCAGGAACTGGGCCTCTTCCCCCGTGCCATCTCGGCACCTGCCCCACTCAAGGGCCGTGTTGAGCCAGCCTTCGTGCTCCAGCGCCCCCCTCCCCCCGCCGTTGCGCCCGCGCCCGCACCCTCTTGCAGCCCCCGCCCGCCTCCCCCGCACGCTTTAGTCCTGCCACCTCCCCCCCAACAAAACGGCCCGATCACCAATCCCCCGCCCCCTCCACCCCAGCGCCTACCACGCCAACTGCCTGGACCCTCCCCTGGTGCTGGCAGACCTCCCAGAGGACGAGGGCTGGCTGTGCCCCGCGTGCGACGCCAAGGCACGCGGGGCGGACGCGCTGCTTGTTTTGGGGGGTCGCAGCGCTTGTGGTGGCACACCGCAGCCGCAGCGGGGTCGCCTTCAGCGCGCCGCCGCTGTCAGCACGCCGCCTTGCCCCGTAAAAGAGGCAAGCAGCCATATTAGAACTGCCTGCCCGAAACCCCGAAACCCCTGAAAACGCAGATGGACATGATCCACATGATCAATGACTACTTTGGCACCGACTACTCACTCGACACACCCAGCCGCTCCATGTTCCGGGAGCCGGAGCGGGAGCAGGAGCGCATGCGCCTCGCGCGCATGGCGTCCGGCGACCTCGCCTCCCCGCGCGGCGGCGGCGGCAGCGCGCGCCGCGGCGGCGGCGGCGGCGGCGGCAGCGTGCTGGGCGCGCTCCTCGCGGGCGGCGAGCCTGGCAGCGGCGGGGGCGCGCGCAAGCGCAAGCGCGGGGGCGAGGAGGAGGCTGGCGCGGGCAGCAGTGAGGACGGCAGCTGGGGCGCGGCGCGGCGCAAGCACAAGCGCGGCCGCCGCGGGGGGCGGAAGGAGGAGGGCCAGTGGCGACGGCCCTCCGTTTTTGAGCTGCTCACGGGCGCGGTCGCGCCCGCCAAAAGCGCCAAGCCCTTCCAGCCCGACCGCGGCTGCGGCAGCCGCGGCGCGTGGCGATTCACGGACGAGCGGCGGCGGGGCTGGTTTTCCGACGGCAGCGAGGGCGGCGACGAGACGGACGAAAGCGACAGCGGCACGCGCAGCAGCGGGAGCTATGGCAGCGACAGCGACGGCAGCGGCAGCGGCGGGGGCAGCGGCAGCGGCAGCGGTAGCCAACAGCCCAGTGGCAGCGACGGCAGCGGTGATGGCAGCAGCGGCGACGGGAGCGGCAGCGGCGACGCCAGCGAAGGCGGCAGCGGCGGCCGGAAGGCGCGGCGCGCCAGCGGGACCCCGGCAGAGCTGCCCCCCCCCGCCACCCGGCGCGCGCGCCGCGCCGCCGCGGCCGCGGCGATGGCGAGCGGGTTTGCGCGCCCCGCGGCGCGGCTCAGCGGGGAGTTTGCAGAACCCCTGGCAGACTCGCTGGCCCGCCGCCACGGCGGCGGCGGCGGCGGCAGGAAGGCCCGAAGCGGCTCTGGCAGGGACCGCGGGGAGCGCCGCCGGCCGCGGGGCCGCGGCGGCGCCGGCAGCGGCGAGGGCGGCAGCGGCAGCGGCTCCGAGGGCGGCAGCGGCAGCGGCGGCGGCGAGGGGGACACGACCAGCAGCGGCGGCAGCACGACCAGCGAGAGCGGCGGCGGCGCGCCGCGGCGGCGCGGGCGCGGGCGGCCGCGGCGCAGCCGGCGGCGGCGCGCGGCGGTTGACTACCGGGCCCTGCACCTCCAAATGTTTGGCTCGCTGCCGGACAAGGCGGGGCCGCCGGCCGGCGGCGGCGCGGGCGGCGGCGACGCGGGCGGCGAGGGCGAGGGCGGGGAGGGCGACGCCGGCGGCGGCGGCGGCGGCAGCGGCGGGGGTTGATGGCTGCGAGGGGCGGCGGGGGTGCCGCTGGTGGACGGTGTTGTAAAACTGCTGGCCTTTCGGGCGGTTCGTGCGTCTCAGGGCGCAGGGAAAGGATCGGTTGAAGGTGTGGTGGCCGGTGAAGGCGTGGCGGCCGGAAAAGGCGTGGCGGCCTTGCCGGCGTCAACAATGCCCGGCGGTGGGGTCTTGACCACAAATGCTGGTCAAACTTGCCGACGGGTGCACCCGACGCCGTCCCCGCCCATCGAAATGGTATATGTGATGCCTGAGCATCAACATATGCACCAGCGGGCTGGCGGAGTGTCCGCGGAGGGGTGCCGCGTTTGAATTGATCTTGCGCGCGCCAAGCATTTGCCAGCCACTCGTTCGCATTCCTCCCGGGTCCTGCCACCTTGTGAAGACCGTTCACCCTGCCCAAACCATTATTTGTTCGCCGCGCAACTTTTCTTCGCCCTCGCACAGCTCACAGATCTGCCAAAGCGCGCGACATCCTCGCTCGCCTCCCTGCCGGGCCCGCCGCGCAGCCACTTCCACCACCCGTCCACCAAAGTCGATCGCAGCACAATGGCGGTCGTGGTGAGCGGGGGGTGCCGCGGCTGGCCAGCAGCGGGAGCAGCGTTCGAGCGCGCACGCCGCCTTGCAACCGCATGGCCGAAGATGCATGCCTGCCGATGCCCCGCGCCAGCCGCGGCCGCTGCAATGGAGGCCAGGGCCCGATCGGCCCCCATTCAAGCCCCTCCCCTCAACCATCGCCGCCCCCGCGCCGCCGCCGCCGCCGCGGCCCCGCCCCCGCGCCGCCGCAGCCCAAGGAGCGTCTGCCGGAGCCCCTGCTGGACGACAACCCCGACCGCTTCTGCATGTTCCCCATCCGGTACAACAACATCTGGGAGATGTACAAGAAGGCCGAGGCGTCCTTCTGGACCGGTGCGCGCACGCCGCCGCGCACGCTGCGCGCGCGCAGCCTGTGGCCCTGCGCCGCCCCCGGCCCCCGCCACAACCAACCGCCGCCCCGGCCGGCCGGCCCCCGTGCGCTTGGCTGCCGCCCGCGGTGTTCCGGCGGCCTGCCCCCAAGGCGACCAACCCCCGCTGAGAGGCCCTATGAGCCCCCTTCAACCCATCCAGGCCCACCTCATGAGCACCGACACCCCCACCCCGCCCCTCCCACATCGCACCCAACCAACCCCCAACCCCACCCCTCCCACCACCCCGCCCTCAAAAAAACAGCCGAGGAGGTTGACCTGGGCGACGACATGCGCCACTGGGAGAAGCTCAGCGACGACGAGCGCCACTTCATCCTGCACGTGCTGGCCTTCTTCGCCGCCAGCGACGGCATCGTGCTGGAGAACCTGGGGGCGCGCTTCCTCAAGGAGGTTCAGGTCCCTGAGGTGCGTTTGGGGGGGGGGGCTTGAGGGGCGGCGGGTGGGCGCGTTTTAGGGGGTGTGGGTGCCCTTGGCTTTGGAGGGTGTGGGCTGCCTGGCTTGGTGCTCGCTTCAAGGCCTCTGCCCCAGGGCTCGAACCAACAGTCGACTGCCCCAACCCCAAACACACCCTCCCAGGCGCGTGCGTTCTACGGCTTCCAGATCGCCATCGAGAACATCCACAGCGGTGGGTGGGCGGCAGGGGTTCAAGTCGCCGGGCACGCGGGGCGTCCCGAGGCCGTTGGAAGCCCCCCCGGCTTGGCTCGTCTAAAATTGGAAGCCCCCTCTCACACCTTGGCCCCAACATAACGCCAAGCCCCTCTCCGAAAAACAAACCCTCCAAAACCCCCCAAACCACAAAGCGCACACCGCCAACAAACAACCAACAAACCCCACTTTCAAAAAACCCTCCAATACCCCCAGAGATGTACTCCCTGCTGCTTGAGAGCTACATCAAGGACCCCGTTGAGAAGGACCGCCTCTTCCACGCCATGTCCACCGTGCCCGCCGTCAAGAAGAAGGCCGACTGGGCCATGAAGTGGATCAACAGGTGGGGGTAGTGAGGGGGGGCAACCTTGTGCGCGCATGTTTGCGTTTGTGGGTGGGTGTGCGCGCGCGCTTGCGCGTGCCGGCTGCGGGTGTTGCAGGCGTGAGTGGGGTGGGTGCGCCAGTGCCAGGGGTAGGCAGCACGCGCCACCCGCGCATCGCCCCCCACGCCCTCTCAAGCCCGCACCTCAAAACCGTACCTCCCCCAACCAAACCAAACCCAAACCGCCCCCCTCCCTCCCCCCCAGCACCGACGAGTTTGCCGAGCGCCTGGTGGCCTACGCCGCCATCGAGGGCATCTTCTTCAGCGGCAGCTTCTGCGCCATCTTTTGGCTCAAGAAGCGCGGCCTCATGCCGGGCCTTACCTTCTCCAACGAGCTCATCTCGCGCGACGAGGGGCTGCACACCGACTTTGCGTGCCTGCTCTACAGGTGCGTTTGTGCTCATTGCGTGTGTGTGCTCGTGTGTTGAGTGTTTGAGACGAGTGTGTGCCTGGGGGGCTGGGCGCTTTTCGGACCTGCATGCCTGCGGAATGCGCCTGCAGCAGCGGCGTCGCCGGCCGCAGTCAACCCCCAATCACACATGCGCGCACACCAGCCAGCCAGCCAACCAACCGGCCAAAACACCCCCCCCCCCCCGCAGCATGCTGAACAACAAGATCTCCGCCAGCCGCGTGCGCGACATCATCACTGAGGCCGTGGTCATCGAGATCGAGTTTGTCTGCGAGGTGGGGGGGCACGTGAAAACACGCAAGGCCGGCGCACCTTTCGTTTGCTGGGCGTTGGCGGCTGCGTTTTCCTTGCACCGCCTTGCCCGCAACCCGCCAAAACCGCCCGAAACCGCTCCAAAACCGCCCGAAAACCGCGCCCCCCTCCCCATTCGTCCAGGCCCTGCCCGTGGACCTGATCGGCATGAACGGCAAGCTGATGGAGGAGTACATCCAGTTTGTGGCCGACCGCCTGCTGGTGGCCCTGGGCTGCGAGAAGGCCTACAACTCCTCCAACCCCTTTGACTGGATGGAGCAGATCAGCCTCAACGGGAAGACCAACTTCTTCGAGAAGCGGTGCGCGGCTGGGTTGTTGCTGTTGTTGGGCCTGGGATTCAAAGGGCGAGCGTTTTTGAAAAGCGGTGGGCGGCTGGGTTGGGTTGGGGTCTTGGGACGCACTTGTGGGAGGGGGTTCGAGCTTGGCGCGCGCCATCCCATGATCATCCACGGCTCTACGCAAAGCCGGCCTCCCCTAAACACCCCCCCCCCCCGTACCCACACACGAAACAACGCAGCGTGGGCGAGTACCAGAAGACGGGCCCCATGGCCGGCCTGGAGGGCAAGCTCCACAACTTCCAGCTGGACGCCGACTTCTGATCAGATCACGAAACCGATCCGTCCAGGGGCGCGCAGCTTCCGGGCAGCTTCTGGGCAGCTTCTGGGGAGGTGATTGGCCCTGGACAGCCTCCCGGCAGCTACCCGACCGAGGCGGCAGCTTCTCGGGGCCGACGCGGGGCTCGGCGCCCGACGCGCGCCTTGCGCGCCGGTGCGGTGCGGCGGCCCCGCTGCTGCCGCCCAGGGCTTGGCGCACCCGGCTTGACGCGTTGCTGCTCCCGCCGCGCGCCTGTATAGGTTTAGTTTGACCCAGCGGCCCGCGCCGCACCAGTGGCGGCGCGGCAGCGCTTCTTCTATTTCCCACCATCAAACCCCCCGCTTCCGCCACTGACACGCTCCCCTCCTCTGCATTCAAACTGCGGCGCTCTGCCCCCTGCCGGCCCTGTCAGCGGCCGTGCCTGGGCGCGCCCCTGACCCGAGTAAGTATCAGCCCCCCCAATCCGTGTAACTGATCATTTTACTGGTGTCTGACTGTATTGGAGAGCACTGAAAGCCCAGCAGTGGCCTTGGTCGTCGCAGGCTGCGACCTGCAGCGAACACCTGCAGGTGGCGGCAGCTGCGCTGCCCGGACCGGGCTCTTACCTTCACAACGCCTTCCTCTTCGTCTGGCATTGAATCACGCTCAAACCACGCTCACAAAACCGACGTCAACGCGTTTCGGCTCGCGGCTGTCAGCAGGGAAACCCGCGGTTTTCGCGGCTAGCTCCACTCGAACGGGCCGGCCCCGCATTGAACGCGGAGAGGGCTTACGCGGAACCAGCCGGCCACAGCAGCGCCGGCTGCGCCCGCGCAGTCAGGCGGCCCCGCAGCCCCTGCGCGCGCAGCGCGCGCCGGCTCGCGCCCCCAGCCCCCGCCCGGCCCCGCTCAGCCCCGCGCCCCGCCGCGATGCCGCCCTTTTACTACCTCGACTCGTCGCGCGTCGCCATAATAGAGGAGACCATCCGCAAGGAGAACAAGCTCCAGCGGCAGCACCTGGAAAGGGAGGTCGCCGCCGGCCGCATCGCCGCCGCGCCGCCGCCGCCGGCGCCGCCGCCGCCGACGCTCGCCGAGCGGCTCGGGCTGCCGGCGCACGCCGCGGCGGCGCGGGGGGACCTGGGGACCGCCTTTTCCCGCAGCCTGTGGACCTGCAACCCCGGCTATGTGACCAGGGACGGCCCCCGCCTGGCCAGCGTGACCCACACAGACTATGCATGGGACGCAGAGGCGGTGAGGGGGGGCCCGAGCGGGCCGGGCCCCGACCCAACCCGGGCGCGTGCCCCTCCTGGCCTGGCCACGGCCGCGTGCGTGCGCCTCCGTTTGCTGCAAACCAGCAAGACTCCAAAAACCCCTCTCCCCCCAAGAACCCCCCCCCCCCAAAAAAAACAATGTCAGGTGGAGTTCCTGCGCCAGTCCGGCGCGTTTGACCCCGCCTTCCGCAAGCGCCGCGACGAGTTTGTCGACTACGTCGAAAAGGCCATTCGCCTGGGGCACCGCCTCGGGAAGCGCGACGGCGCGGTCGCGGGTGCCGGCGCCAAGGCAAAGTGATTGCCGCGGCGGCGGCGGCGGCGGCGGCGGCGGCGGCGGCGGCGGCGGCGGCGGCGGCGGCGGCGGCGGCGGCGGCGGCGGGTCGCTTCCAGAGGCGGCGTGGTTTTACAGGAGGCGTCCCGCTTTTGGCCGCTCCGCGCCGGGCCAGCCCCGGCTGGGGCGGCGGGCCGGCGCCGGGCTGGGGTTGCTCGCGGGCCGCGTCGCCGGGGCGGCCCCCGTCACCGGGTGTGTCGCGTCACTGGGTGATGACGCTCGCGTCCAGCCGCTCCTGAATCACCTCATCCACGATGCCCCAGTCCGCGGCCTGGGGGGCGTCCATGTAAAAATCGCGGTCCAGCGTACGGGCTAGAGGGGGGAGTGGTTTTCGGGGGTTTGGTCAGAGGTGGGGGAGGAGCGGGTTTGGGGCGGGGGGTCAGCTGGAGGGGGGGTAGTTTGGGGGGGGTTGTCAGCGGGAGGGGGGAGTGGCTTGGGGGTTTTGGTCAGCAGGAGGCGCGCCTGGCGCTGTGTGCAGCCGCGCCTCGCTGCGTGTGTGCATGCACGTGCGAGCGCGTGTGCTGCAGCCCTTTTCCGTGGTGCCAGCTGCAGCGGCGGCGGTGCGGCTGCCGAGCTGCCGGCGCCTGCCAACGCGCAACGCGAAGAGCAGCTAATCGTTCGCAGCGCCCGCATGCCACCCTCCGCTGCCGCCGATCGAGGCACCCCCCTGCCTCGCGGCCGCACCGATGGTATCCTTGTCCTTGTGGGTGTGGCGCTCGTACAGCGCAATAAGAACGTCCCTCAGCCGCTCAATCTCCTTTGCCTGGATCAGAATGTCGCTGGCTTGGCCCTGGGGGGCGGGGGGGTGGATGGCGTTGCTGCCTTTTTTGGGCGCGGCTCCAGGGCGCTCGCCAAAGGGGCGCGCGCGACAAGGCACGACGGGGGCAGGGAATGCCAGGCAGGGCGCGCTGACGGGATGCACAGCGGGGCCCCCCGACTGGCTGGGGTCGCGCGCTGGGGCAGGCGCGAGTGCAGGCGTAGACACAAGCGCGCGCGCAGACGCAGACGCAGACGTGCAGGTGCGGGCGTGGGCGTGGGCGCAGGCGCGGGCACGGGTGCGCAGGCGCACTCGCAAAACGCAACCAGCCAGCCCCTGCGCACCTGCGCGCCGCCAATGGGTTGGTGCACCATGATGCGCGAGTGCGGCAGGCAGCGCCGCTCCCCCGGCGCGCCCGCGGCCAGCAGCAGCGACGCCATCGACGCGGCCTGCCCGATGCACAGCGTGCTGATGGGGGACTTTATGTACTGGGGTTGGGGGTTGAGGGTTGGGGTTTAGGGTTAAGAGTTTAGGGTTTAAGGTTAAGAGTTTGGCAGGGGGCGGGGCGGGGGTTGGGAAGGGAGGGTTGGGAGGGAGTTGGGAGGTTGGGGGGGCATTGGGGCGGCTTTGGGTGAGGACAGCACAAACCACCCCGAAACAGCGGCACGCCGCGCCGGCCCCGCGCCCCGCCGCACCTGCATGGCGTCGTAGATGGCCAGCCCCGCAGTCACCACGCCGCCCGGGGAGTTGATGTACATGTGCACCTGGTTGGGGGCGGGCGCGGGGGCGGGGAGGGCGGTTGTGAGGGGGTAGCCCCACCCAAGCAACCCGTTGACCGTTTTGACCGTGCACTTAGGTCTGGTTTGGCTCCTTGCGGCCCTTGCCACGAGTGCATGTGGGCCACGACCTCGTGGGGTTTGGGCCCACAGCCGCACCAAGGGCCGGCAAAGCGCAGGCGCTGCCTCCCCGCTCGCGCTCCTTCGCCCCAAGGCCCCCCCCCACCGGCTTTTCAGGGTGCTGGGACTCCAGGTAGAGCAGCTGCGCGATGATGACGTTGCTGGTCGAGTCATCGATGGGCCCGTTGACGCAGATGATGCGCTCGCGCAGGAGGCGGGAGTAGATGTCAAACGCGCGCTCGCCTGCGGTTTGCGGGGGGCGGCGCCGGGGGGCGGGCTGGGCGGGGCGGGGCGGGGCGGGGCGGGGCGGGGCGGGGCGGGGCGGGGCGGGGCGCGCGGCGCGCAGGCCGGAGGGCGCGGGGCAGGGCGCGGGCCCGCGGGCCGGCCCATTGCGACGGGATCCAGGGGCGTTGCGGGCCGCACCTCTGCTGGTGGACTCGATCACGAGCGGCACGTAGTTGAAGGCGCGCCTCGCCTGGAACGCCGACGCCCCCGCCGCCGCCGCCGCCGCGCTGCCCGCCTGCTGCGCCAGCCCCAGAAGCGAGGCCGTGGCGCGCAGCATGGCGCTGCGAGGGCTGTCGATGGGCCGCGCTCGGGGACAGGGGCAGTAGCGGCAATTTGGAGCGAAATGGTATGATCTGAGCGTTTCGCAGGCCGCTGGGCGTCGCGGAAGGATGTATACGACGCGATGGTTCGGACAAAGCAGCGCTGTGCAGGGCGGGCTGCTCTTGGAGCGCGCCGTCACCTGCCGACCGCCTGCTGCGCGCCGCCGAGCGCCGGCTGGCCCCCCCGCCACAAGCCCCACCCCACCCCAAAACGCCGTCCACCTGCACGAATGCGTTCCTTACAACGCCCACGCCCCGCAAAACGCATCAAGGGACGCGCGTGGGGGGTGCGCGATCCCGCGCGATCACAAAAAAGAGAGCTGCGGGGCGCCGGGGGCCGCGGCCGGCGCAGCCCAGGGGGCGCAGCGCTTTCGCGCGCGCGCCGCCGCCGCCCGCCCCCGCCGCCCCGCAAATGCTGCTGCTGCTGCCGCCTCCGCCGCCGCCGCGCTCACGCGCGCGCGACCGCGCCGCCGCCGACCGCGTTTGCCAGCGTGAAGGTGCGCGCGCTGAGCCCCTTTGCCTTCTCCACCAGCGCCTCCTGCACGCTCTGGCTCTGCACGCCCATCACCACGGTGCCCGCCTTGGAGTCGATCTTGGCGTTCAGCCGCGCGTTGAGGATGAGGTTGGCGATCCACTTTTCCGCCGCCTCCTGGTCCATGTTGAGCCGCTCCGCCAGCATGGCAATGTCGATGCACTGGTGGATGCGGCAGTAGGTCTCAAACACAAACAGGCGCGCGTTCTCCAGGAACTCGGCCTGCGGGGGGGGGGGGGGGCGGGGGCGCAGGGGGTTAGAGAGGGTTTGGAGGGGCGCGCTGGGGGGCGTGTTGGGGTTTGCGAAGGCGCGCAAGCCGCGCCCCCCGCCAAAACGGCGCGCGCGCTGCCCACACTCCCAGCGGTGCCGCGCGGCTCCGCAGCGGCCCCCCAAAAGCCGCAACCACCCGCCCCCGCATGCGCGCCGCCGCTGCGCCCCTCCCCCCCAAAAAAGCGCGGTCCACGCACCTTGATGGCGGTGAGGAAGTAGTCGGCGTCGATCACGGCCTCGCACTCTGCCAGCTTCACCTGCGCGCCGTCAAAGTCGTAGTTGACAAAGAGGCACTCCAGGAACTCGGTGATGGGGTCGCTGTACTCATAGGACTCCTGGGGGGCGGGGGGCGGGGGTGTTTGGGGCGGGGAGGTTGGTCGGTGGCAGGAGTGGAGGGCGGGGAGCACGGGCACGCGCGCACTGCGCTGCTGCTGCTGCGGTGTTGCAAGCCGCGAGCGCCCCCAAACCCCCCACCATACCCGCCGCTGCAAAACTCCCCCAGCCAGCCCCCCCTGCCCCCCCCCCACCGTCTGGATGAGGCGGATGAGCTCCTTGAGCACGTTGCGGCGGCGCTTGTTGACCACCACCGCGGCTGCCAGGTAGCGCAGCAGGTGCTGCGCGTTGACGGTGATCGCGCTGGTGAAGGCGGGCTGCAGGAACAGGTCGATCAGCGCGTTCTTGCCGTTCTCGTGGTTCCAGAACACGTGCAGGCTCCAGTGCATGAGCCAGGTGCGCTGCTGCAGCTGCATGAGCGGCGTGAGGAAGGGCGCGTTGTCGATGGCCTCGCGCAGGCGCGCGATGTCCTCGGTCGCGGCGTCGTAGTCAACCATCAGGATGTCCGCCGCCAGCTTGCCCCACAGCACGCTCAGGTTGCGCTCGCTTGTGGTGACGAGCGGGCGGTAGGCCTGCAGCAGCTCGCTCGCGCTGGAGTAGTTGCCGCAGTCAAACTGGAACTTGGCGTACTGGTACAGCGCGTCCACGTGGTCGGGGCCGATGTCAAACTCGTCCTTGAGCAGCTGCAGGTTGAAGGACCGGTCCTGGCGGAAGTTCCGGATCACGTTGGGGTTGGAGAGGCACGCGATGATGGGGTCGACGGCCTTCTGCAGCGTGCGCAGCCGCCCCACGACCTCGCTGCGGCGCTCCATCATCTCCGGCGGGACGTCCTCCGTCTGGTACAGGTCCTTGTGGATGTCCATGGCGAAGTCGACCATGTTTGTCCGCTGCAGCAGCGCAATCTTGGCCTTCAGGACGTCGTCCTCGGCGTAGAGGCCCTTCTCCTGCAGGAACTCCAGCAGCGGGAAGATCAGGTGCCGGTCTAGGTATTTGCTGAGCTTGCCGGACAGCTCATAGTGAGCCATGGCGGCCGGCTGGGGGCGCGCCGGGCGCGCGCTGGGCCGGGCCGGGGCTGGCGGGGGCGGCGTCCGCTGCTGCGCTGCTGATCTGCTGCCGGCTGCGCGCTGGGGGGGCCGCGAAACGGGGCTGCGTATCCTCCGAAAATGAACGAACGCGTACAGGGGGCGGCGCGGGCCCGCGCTTTGGCCGCGGGTGTGCTTGGGCAGGCGGCCGGGCGCGCCCTCCCTCGACAAGTGCCCTCGAGCCCCCCGTGCCCGCCCTCTTCCCACCGCCCAACGGTAGCGCCTTTTCCGCTCGCCTGGGCGTGAACCAGCCAGCGCAGCAGCCATGGTGGGGGGCAAGCCCGCCTGCGGCCGGGCGGGGCGAGCGCGAACGCCCCCGGGAGCGCGTCGAAAACCTTGTGGGGAAGCCACAATGCATTTTGGGACCGCCAGCAGCGCGTCCGGGCGCGCGTGCCGGGCGCACAGCGCAGCAGCAAGCAGACATCCTGCTGCCCCCTCCCCCCGCGCCCCCTAGGGTCGCGTGCGCACCAAGACCGTGAAGAAGGCGTCGCGGGTGATCATCGAGAAGTACTACAACCGCCTGACGCTGGACTTTGACACCAACAAGCGCGTCTGCGAGGAGATCGCCATCATCCAGTCCAAGCGGCTGCGCAACAAGATTGCGGGCTTCACCACGGTGGGTGGGGGGCGGTGGGGGCCGCGCGGGGGTCGCGGACGGGCGCACGGGGCGCGCGGCGCAGCGGCGGCGCGCGCGGCGGCCGCCGCCGCCGCCGGCGCCGGCGCCGCACGCTGCGACGGTCGCGGCCGCGCGCTGACGTGAACACCATTGCCCCCCGCTTCGGCTCGCAGCACCTGATGAAGCGCATCCAGCGCGGCCCGGTGCGCGGCATCTCGCTGAAGCTGCAGGTGCGTCGGCGTGCTGCGGGGGTGGGGGTGCGAGCAGGCGCAGAAAATGCGGTCTTGTGCGGCAAAAGGCGTGCCACTCCAGGCCACAGCAATGGCGGCGACGGCGCACCGGCATCCAGTTTCTGGCAGTGTGTTGTGCTTTGCAGGCAGTGGGCTGTGCTGGCAGCCCGGCGGCGGCAGCGGTGGCAGCCGGTGCTGCGCGGGTAGAGCTGCAGCCGTGGGCAGCTGGCGGCGTGCGGAGGCGCGCTGTCGGGCAGCAAGCCTGACTTCTTAGGGCGGCAGGACGGCAAGCAATGAGGCAGCTGTCACAAGTCAGCACAGCGCTGCAGGGCAGTCGGTCGTGAAGGCAGCTGGCCAGCAGCGCTGAGCAGAGCAGCCGCCCTGCCCGCAAGGCTTTACGCGGCACGGCGCGGGTTTGGTGTGCATCAGATCACACCGCCCACCAAACAAACGCGCAAGCAGAACACACCCCTGAACTTGCACACCAACGCAAACACAGGTGCAAACACCATCGCCAAGCGCCCCCCCCCCCCCCCCCCCCCCCAAGCCCCCCCCCCCCCCCCCCCCCCCCCACACACACACGCGCCTCCCCCCCCCGCCCGCAGGAGGAGGAGCGCGAGCGCCGCATGGACTTTGTGCCCGAGGAGTCTGCCATCAACGTCGACAGCATCGAGGTGGGGAGGGCGTTTTTGGGGGGGGAGGGGGCGGCAGCGGTGTGCGCGGTTTGCGCGGGACGAGGGGCAGAGCAGCAGCGGGCGGAGGGGCAGCGTAGTAAGCAGGATGGAATGGCGGCAAAGGACAGGGGCGCGCGGCGCGCCTGCTGCGATTAAGCCGCGCGCTGCAAACGGCGGCAGCTGATGCGTGCAGGCCGTGCATCGGCCTTTGCGCACGGGGTGCTGCGGCGCTGCCGTCTCCGCCGCCCCCACCTGCCGTTTGCTCGCCGCGCACCCCCCCTGCTATCCTCAACCCTCTGCGCCCCCCTCCCCCCCCCCGGTTGACCGCGACACCCTGGACATGCTCAAGGCCATCAACATGGGCGGCCTGCCCGGCGTCACCGTCGCCGCGGCTGCCACCGGCACCGGCGCGCCGGGTGGGGGCGGCTTCAAGGGCGGCTTCCGCGGCCCTCGCCCCCAGTGAGCGCCCAGCGAGCGCGCCCATGCGCGCTGGACGGACGCTGTGTAAGCGCTTCTTCGCCGAGTTGAACTGCCAGCTGCGTCGATGGTCGGCGGGGGCCAGGGGGGTGGTGGGCGAGCTGGCAGCGCGCGGGGAGAGGTGGGACAGGGCCCAAAACGAAGGGGTCTGCGCCCAGAATACGGGGCGATAAGCCGCGTAGGGGATGGCGTCGAAATGTGGCCGAGGGGGTGCCCCTTGGGCCTGGGACCCTTGGCGGCGGCGGCGGCGGCTGTGCGGCGGCAGCGGCGCCTGCTGCACCTGCCGCCTGCAGCTGCCTCGCGGCGCGGCGAGCGGGCTCAATGCGCGGGGCCCCCGCGGCGCCATTCAGTTGGCGACCGCTTTCCCTCAATCCTGTCTATACAGCCTCGTGTTCTCAGGACCCGCTTGCTAGCAGTTCCACGGAGGGGCGCCCCCCTCCCTGGCAGCGCCGGCCGGGGCCATTAACGGCATGGGAGCAGAACTTCTAGTCCGTAGCGCGCGGCGGGCGGTGTCGCGGCCCCCGGGCAGGGAGGTCGCCGCAGTCGGACATGCGAACCTGGTGCTGCCGGCGTCCCGCGGCCTGCGCCCCGGCGTGGCTACGGCTTCGCTTGCTCCACGATCCGTTCTGCGGCGGGCGGCAGGGCCGGCTCAGGTGAGGGGGCGATCGCCAGCGGCTGCCGGGCGCCGCGCCAGCCGTGGCGGCGCCAGCCCAGCGGCAATGGGCGGGCCACCTGCGTGCCGGGCAGGCAGGTGCTTGCAGCAAAAGTGGCCCCGCATGCCGCACCGGGCCCGCGGCCTCACTGCCGCCGCCTGCCCGCCCCGTCGCCCGCCAGCAGACTCAACCGGCGCCCGCCGCCAGCAACGCGACCGCCGCGGCCGCGCTCGCCGCGGCCCTCGCGGCGTGCCTGGTGATCGCGCCCCCGCCGGCCGCGGCCTCGGAGCTCGCGGCCGCGGCCGCCGTCGCGCAGCCGCCCGCGCTGAGCGCGGCCGCCGCCGTCGCGGCCGCGGCGGCGCTGGACGGCGCCGACGTCGGCGCCGAGGCGCTGCTCGCCCAGCAGCAGCAGCAGCAGCAGCAGCTTTCCGCGCCGTCGCTCGTGGCGTCGCCGCTGCCCAGCGACGCCACCGCAGACCTCGCGGCGGCAATCACCCAGCAAGTGGTCGCCGCAGCGCTCACGCTTGGCGACGCGCCGCCCGCGCCCGCGCCCGACGGCGCCGCGGCCGCCGCGGGGGCCGTCGCCGCGATGCAGGGCGCGGCCGAGGAGGCGGCGGCCGCGTCTGCGGCGGTGGTGGAGAGCATCAGTGCCGCAGTGGGGGAGGGCATTCAGGGCGCGAGCCTAGTCGAGGCGGGCCTGCCCTCCGTTGGGTGAGTGCCCTGGAGGGGACCCAACTGACCAATGAGGGGATGGGTTCCCGCACCGCGGTTGCGCGCGCTCCAGGTGCTGGCGCCACACGCGCACCCTGCGCACCGCGCCGCCGCGCAGCACGCGCACAGCCCTGCCGCCGCAGCCCGGTCTCGCCCCGCTCCCTCGCGCCGGCGCCCAACCCAATCCCCCCCTCCCTCCCCAAACCCCCCGCAGCGGCCCCAGCGTGTCCTCGGCGTGGCTGTCGGACACGCCCCTGTGCCACGTGTGGCAGGCCTACTGCACCTCCCTGGCGCAGGCGCCGCTGGCGACAAAGGCCGCCACGGGCGTGGTCGGCACCTTTCTGGGCGATCTGATTGCCCAGTACCTCGCGCACTACACCGGCCCAGACGCCGCGGCCGGCGCGCGGCGCCGCACCAGCAGCAGCGGCGGCGAGGCCGGCGATGGCGCTGGCGACGGCAACGACGACGGCGCCGCGCGGCGGCGCCGCAGCGCGAGCGGCGGCGGCGCCGCGCGCCGGCCGTTTGAGTACGACGCCGCGCGGTGCCTGCGGCTCTCCGTCTTCAGCGCCGTCATCGGCACGCCGCTGGCGCACTACTGGTACCTCCTGCTGGACGCCGCGGTGCTCCCCTCGGCGCCGACCTCGCCGGCCGCGGTGGCCCTCAAGGTGGCCCTCGACCAGGGCCTCCAGACGCCGCTGGGCACGGCGCTGTTCTTCGCGACGCTCAAGGCGCTGGAGGGCCGCCCCGCCGAGGCGCTGCCCGAGGTGCGCGCCAAGCTGCTGCCGTGCCTCGTGTCAAACTGGGCGGTGTGGCCGGTGGCGCAGGTGGTCAACTTCACCGTGATCCCCCAGGACCTGAGGATCCTTTACGTGAACGTCCTCTCCATTGCATGGACGGCATACGTTTCAAACATGGCGTCGGGGCGGCCGGGGCCGCGCGGCGGCGGGCGAGGCGGCGGCGCGCCCCGCGCGGCGGCGGTCGGCCGCGGCGTGAGCCCGGGCGCGCGGCGCGGCGCCGCGCCGCGGCCCGGCCCACAAAACGCACTCGCCTGCGACAATGGCGCAGCAATGCACACAGCGCATGCACCCCAACCTCAGTTTTCGGCTGACAAAATCCTCGGCCCGACGTGCACACACGGGGCCGTTCCAGCCTACTTGCTCTTGCGATGGTTTGTGTTTGTGGTTTGGCGGTTTGTTGGTTTCCCTGGTCGTCCGTTGCCCGTTTGGCCCCCTGGCTGGCCCCCCTGTTGCCACGTGCACACCCCCGGAGCTCCCCTCCCCCTCTGGCTTCCGTTCACAATCGGCGTTGCCTTCCATCGCCCCCCGCCCTCCGCGCCCCCGCGCCGGGCGCCTCTGAAAAATGCACATCGAAAGGTGACACGCGCCCCCTGCCTGGCGCCCCACACCCGGCTCTGCCTTTGACGGCGGGCCCCTCGGCTGAGAGACGCCGGGGGCGGCCGCCCCGCACCGAAAAAAAATCCCGGCCGCGGCGCTGCTGGGGCCCGTTTGCGGCACCGGCAGCGCGCCCCACTCTGTACCCTGGACCCAATCTGCAGCTCCACAGCACCCCCGCCGGCCGCAGCGATGCGAGGCCTGGGAGTTTTGCTTGCGGCCCTGCCCTGGCTTTCTCTTCAACTTGCCTTCTGCCTTCCGCCTCGCGCCGCGCCGCGCCCGCCCCGCCGACGGCCCGCTTTCCGGGCGCGCCCGCCCGCGCAACGCCTATGCCGCGTCTGCCCACCCATTGGGCCCCGCGGCATGCGTTTGCATATACGCGCACGGCGGGGCGGGCGTGGCGCGCACGCATGATATGCATTCAGTACCGGCACCATACCCCATGGCACCCCTACACCACACTTTTCAGGTCCCTCGTGCTGCCGCAGACCCTTCCCTGCAGCCAATCAGCCGCGCCGCCGCCGCCCCGCGACGGCGGCCAACAACAAACGAAACGCCTGGCGCTCGGCAAACAACACCCCATGCACAATACACGTCTCGTGCGCCACACCCCGTGGTCTGTCTGCCGTCCCGCCCCGTGCCACACCAGTGGGCGGGGCGGGTTTGTCATCTTTCCCCGTGGGCCCTGCCATGTGACGCCGCTGCGTGCCGCTGAATGGATGGGGCCGGGTTGAAGGTTTGAAAGGTAACCCAACGACGCAATTGGGCCAGGCGGCTGGGCCTTGCCAGTGGGCAAGAAGCCGTGCAGGAGCGGGCTGGGGCCACCGGGGGTGCGCGGGCAGAGAGCCGCTTTGAGAGTGTCGCAGGCTGGCAGGGCCTGGGTGCGCCCTTTGCGCCGTGCAGCAGGGGCGGCTCCCAATGCAGCGCTGCACACCGCCGGCTGCCGGCGAGTGCAAACCAGTAATGTCCAAGCTGCTCTGGACCTGGCACCCATCTGCCGTTATTCCGCTACGCAAGCGAGAACTGCCAGCCGACTTGCCAGAGGTGCCAAACAGGCTGCTTGTGAAAGCAAGTTTACAAGGCGCGCGTGCTCCCGCTCTCCCCGCCGCCTCGCTGCCGCGCAGCGTGTTGCAGCTGCGGCAAATGGGGGCGCAGTTGGCACAGCACATGTACAAGCGCAGGGCGCGCGGCACAGGCGCCGCCGCCCCCGAATGGACCAAACATGGACAGAAGATTGCAGCCCCGGACAAAGATTGCAGCCCCAAAGCCCCCCAACGACGCATGCTCCACCAGATCCGAGGCAGACGCAGCCCCGCGCGCGAGCGGCGGCGGCCGCGGGCCCGCCGACCCACAGCGCGCGCGCGCTCGCGCGCGCACAAGAGGCGCGCCGCGGGACGCGGGTCGATCCGCCTGCCGTTCGACCGCGCCCCGTCTATTGGTCTTCTCCTCCCTCCCTCCTGCTCCTCCTCTTCCTCCTCTTCCTCCGCCTCCTAATCCTTGCTCCTCCCTGGCGCGCGGCCGCCGTCAGAGCCGCCGCCGTCGTCGCAGCCGCAGCCGCTGCCGCAGCAGCCGCAGCCGCAGCAGCAGCCGGCGTTGAGACTGCAGCCGCCCCACCGGCCGCCGCAGCCGCGGGCGCCTCCTCCCCCCCCCCTCCCTAGATCTTCGGCGCCAGCGCCTGCTTGGGGTGCGGCCGCCCCGCCGTCTTCACCGCCACAAACGTCGACGCCGGGCTGTCCACCTGCCAGATCGCGCACTGCCAATACATGTTGTCTGCGCTGGTGCCGCTCCACACGGGCGCGTCGTAAAAGCGGGTGGGGCGCAGCAGGTCGGAGCGCATCACGCGAACCACGCCCGGCTGGGGCTCGTCGATGGCGGGCACCACCACGTAGCCCACCTCGGAGTACCTTTTTTTGGGGGGGGGTGGGGAGAAAGGGGGCGGCGGTTTTAATGGGGGGGGGAAAGGGGGGGGGCGGTTTCTGTGGGTGCTTGGGAGAGGGGGAAAGGGAGGGGCGGTTTTGCTTGGCGGCGGTTTTAGGTGGGGGAAAAGGGAAGGGCGGTCTCGTTCGGCGGTTTTTTCAGGGGGAGCTTTGCGGCGGCACGCAGTTTGCGCCGGCGAGCTTGCCAAGGGCCACCCCGCAAGCCCCAGCGCAGGCACCCAGGCGCTGAGACGCCTCCTGTCCGCAGCAACCCCCACTGCCCCTCCTCCCCCCCCCCCCAAAAAAAGAAAGCGAGTTCGCTCTGCTCACCCCTTTGGCGGCACCGGCCTCCAAATCGACACGCCGTGGGAGCCGCCAGAGTCCCGGAACACCAGCTGGAACCCAACAGGCGCCGCCAGCCGCGGCGGCGGCCCGTCGCCGCCCGCGCCGCCGCCGCCGGGCGCGCCGGCGAGGCCCCAGCCGCCGTCGTCGCCGCCGCCGCCCTTGTACACCGTCACCGGCCGCGCCGGCGGCTCGGAGCCGGGCATGGCCACGTCGCCGAGCGGCGCGTAGCCTGGCGGCCCGACGGGCCGCCACACGGAAATCCCCGCGCCCCCGCCGCCGCGCGCGCCGGCGGCCCAAACGCGCTTGAAGTCGACGCAGGGCATCGCGTCCGGCATCTCCTGGTCCCTCTGCTGCTCCGACGCCGTCACCGCGGTCACCTTCCAGCCGCGCGCCTCGCGGCGGGGGTCCAGGTAGTAACGGGCGCGCGCGGCCACGACCGCGTCGTGCAGGTCCTGGGGTTGGTGGGTTGTTTCGGCAGGGGAGGGGGGGGTTGGTTGTTTTTTGGTGAGGGAGGGGTTGGTTGTGTTTTTTGGTGAGGGAGGGGTTGGTTGGTTTTTTTGGTGAGGGAGGGGTTGATTTTCGTTTTGGGAAGGGGGGAGGGTTGGTTCACTTGGGACGATTTTGGGGGCCGCGTTTTGCCAAACACCCCTTTTCTTCCCCGCCTCTCCACAAACACAAACCCACGCCCAACCAACGTGTTTGCAAACACCCAAACAAACACCCAAACACGCCCAACCAAGCGCACCTGCGCCTGGCGCGTGGACCCCCTGCAGCGCACGTCGTACACCAGCGCGTCCGCGTCGTCGCGGTACTTGCGGTGGAGGATCACGCCGTCGGGGGGGGCGCCGGGAACCTGGGGGGGGGGGGGGGCGGGGCGGGGGCGGGGGCGGCGGCGCGCTCAGCACCTTTGCGCGGGCAGCATTGCTTGGAGCGGTGGAGAGGTGCGACATGTGCGGCCCCCCCCCCCAAAACGCCCAAGCTCTCCGCCCTTTCAAGGCAGGTACCCCCAACTGTAAGCGTCAAGCCCTGAAGACCCACAAACCCCGACCGCCCCACCCTCACACAACAAAAGCCCTCCGTGCCCCGACCCCTCACCTGCCGGTGGTATGCCAGCTCAGCGGTCAGCATCTGATCCCACGGCAGCTGCCACTTGAGCGCGCCCGCCGGCACCTCGTCCACGCCCTTGCGGCGGCCAGACATGAGCTCCGCCTCCAGAGCCGCAAACTGCTCGGAAACGATCATAAGCAGCCGCGCGTTGGTGACGACGGCGATGTTGCCGTTGGGCAGGGTCAGATGCCATTCGTAAGCGTCCGCCGCGGCGCCCGCCGCCCCGGGCCCGCCCGCGGCCGCGCCGCCGGCGGCGGCGCTGCGCGGGCCCGGCCCGGCGCCCGCGTTGCCGGCCGGCGCCGCGCCGCCGGCCGCGCCGCCGGCGGCGGCGGCGGTGGCGGCGAGCAGCGCCTGGCCGAGCGCGGGGCCGTCGGCGTAGGGCGTGAGCACCCTGTCGCCCCGCACGCAGCGCGGCAGGCGGCGGCGGTGGACCTGCTTGTCCGAGCGGCCGCCCAGGGTGTCGCGCATCTGCGGGCGCGGCGGCGGGTTTTGGCGGGTGTTTTGGGGGGTTGGGGGCTGGACAGGCGCGAACAACACAAGGTGTGGAAGATGTGGGCAGGTGGGGGCCAGGGCAAAATTAGAGGGCACAGTGTGCGCCCTGCCACCCCCAGCCTGCAAGCTTGGGGGCCTGCCTCGTAAAACAGCCCCTCCCAAGCAAAGCGCTGGAAACGCAAAGGATCCCCAAGCGGCCCAAAGGGCAGGGTGCCTGCCTTGGTGTATGACGCGTCGATGCCCTCAGTGACCTTGCTCGCCGCCGCCAGCGCGCCGCCCACGACCTGCGCCGGCACTCCCACGATGCCGCGCCCCACGCCCTTGGCGAAGCCCACAAACCCGCCCTGCTGCGCGCCGGTGAGCGGGCTGGTGACGATGCCGGTGACGCCGCGGAACACGCTCTTCCCAAAGGTGACGCCGCCCTCGACCAGCCCCTGCCGCACGCTCGCCACGTCGCCGCGCCCCGCGGCGGGCCCCGCGCCGGCGCCGCCGGCGGGGGCGCCGCTGATGGCCGTCGTGATGTTTGAGCCGACGGCAAACAGCTTGGTCGCCGTGCCCAGAACGCCGTAGGACTTGAGCACGTTGAAGGCGATGGAGATGGCCTGGTCCTGCGGGGCGTTTGACCGGGTTTGACCGGGGTTTGACCCGCCGGGGAGAGGGGGAGCGGCGTCAGCAGGGGGCGCAAGGGCGCGGCGACGGCCAACCCTTCTCGACGCACGCACAGGCTTGGCCCGGCGCGCACGGGCGCGCCCACGGCAGCCGCACCATCCCCTGCGGCACGCGCCCAAGCGCGGCGCAGCGCGCGCGCGCCCGCAGCAGCCGCCGCACCTGCAGCCGCCGCTGCACCGCCGCGATGATCTGCTTGCTGGCCCACCGGATGTGGGCCATCTCCAGCCCCGGCACGGTCAGCTCGAGGTCATCGAAGTTTAGCATGTCGTCGCCAATGGACAGCACCAGCGCGCGGTGCGCCCAGCGGGGGCGGGACGCCTTCGACGTGCGGAAGCTGACCCTCAGCCTCAGATCGTCGAGGGAAAGGAGATCCACCTGCAGCGGCTGGTCCGCCGTGGCCACCTGCTGCTGCGGCTTCCCGCCGGCCGGCGCCGCCGGCGCGGCGGCGGCCGCCGCGGCCGCCGCGTCGCCCTGGGGGGGGAGGGAGGGGAGGGGGGGAAGGCGGCGGGGCGGTTCGGGGTTGGCGGTTTGGAGCGGGTTGGGAGGCTGGGAGGGCAAATGTGCGTGGCGTGTAGTGTTGAGATTTGAGAATCGGGCTGAATCCCGGTTGGAATGCTCTTTTGCCAAGCTTGGTCACAGTGCAGGGCTCGCAGGCGGGGAGCGCAGGGAAAAAGCGAGCGCCAAGGGAAGCACGCAGGCAGGGGGCGCGCCTGCGTGTAGAAGAGCAGCGGCTCCGCGCCGTCCTGCGCCACGCTGGCGTCCGCCGGCACAACCGCCACGGGGAACGCCGTGGCGTTGAGCATGTCGTCCAGCTGGGGAGGGGGGGCGTTTGGGGGGGGGGAGGGGAGGTGGGTCAGGTTTTATTGAGGGGGGGGTCGGGCTCCAGGGTCGGCTGTGGGCAGAGGGGGGCGGCCAGGCTGATAACAGCGCGTGCAAGGTGCGGTCAAGCGCAGCCAGTAAAAAGGCCAAGCGTGGCAATTGTGGCCCCCGGTCAAGCGCGGTCAAACGCGGTCAGACACGGTCAACCCTCCCCACCTGCGCGTAGTTGACCCTCAGCGCGATGAGGTCAAACGGCGTCCCCGCGCTGTTGCCCTGCACGAGCTCGACGCTGAGCCCGTCCACGCTGAGAAGCAGCAGCTCCTGGGGCCGCGCGTCCACCAGGGACACGTCGATGGAGGGAATCTCAACGGCCACGTGCAGCGTGGAGGCCGGGGAGGCGCGCGTCTGGCGGGGTTGCGGTTGAGGCAGGGCGGGGCAGGTTGAGCAGGTTAAGTTGGGGTGGGGGTGTCGAAGGGTTGAGGTTGGGGCGGGGGTGTTGAAGGGTTTGGCAGGGCGGGTTTCGAGGGGGGATGCGGGATGGAGGGGCACCATGCACCAGGCGTGGAGCCCCGAGCACATGCAAACCCTGGCACCGCAACAGAGGCGACCAGAAGTGAAGCGGAGAGGCGGCGGCCGCCCCAATCACCTGCTCCTGCCCCGACACCGTCGCCGCGAGGTGCAGCTGCTGCGCCGAAACGTACGGCGGCTTGGGCACCACCCTGAGCACCGCGTCCCCCTGCGTGCGGCCCAGGCTGTTGCCGGCGGCGCCGGGGACCTCCTGGGGGCCGTGGGCTGACATCACGGATTCGAATTCGGGCAGCACCTGCGCCAGCGCCTCGCTGCGGCCGCCCTCTGTTTCAAACACGGCCGGCGCGTCCCCGCGCGGCGGGCCGCCGCCGCCGCTCGCGCCGCGCGCGCTGCCGCCGGCGCTGCTGCCCGCGCGGCCGTCGCCCGCCGCGGCCGCCGCGCCGGCGCCGGCGCCGGTCCCGCCGAGCGCGCCGTCGAGGCGGCAGGTGGCTGAGCCGGAAGTGGAAGGGTCGGCGTCCCTCAGCTCCACCTCCGCCACCGCCTCCCCGCCCGCGCCCAGCGAGGGCTGCAGCATGACGAGCCCCACCGCCGACAGCGGCGGCAGCGGCTGCCACGCGGCGCTGGGGCTGGCCTGGCGGTAGCGCAGCGGCGCGCGGGTCGCGTTCTGCACCATGTACTGCGCCTCGCCGCCCAGCGACTGCAGCACGATGTGGACGCAGCCCTGGGCGCGCACCTCCACGGCCATCTGTTTGGTGGGGGGTTCGGGGTTTTGGGATCGCGGTTTGGATCCAGGGTTTTGGTTCTGGTTGCACCTGCTGTTGGGGCCAGCGCAGCACGCCTCCTCCATCATTCCACTCCCCCACCAAACACCCCCGGCCCCTCAACCTGCACACAGCTCGGCCAAACCACCAGCGCAAGCAGAACCCCCCCACACACACACCACACCCGCCCCGCACCTGGACAGCCACGGCGAGGAACTCCTGCACGCCCCCCTCTGCGTACTTGGCCACGTGCACAAACCCGGGCTCCAGCGGCGCCGCGACCACCGCCGAGCCCGCCGCCGCGTCCGCGTCGCCGCCGCCGCCCGTGAGCCGCGAGAACTCGGCCGCTGCGGCGCCGAGCGCGTCTAGCGTGACGGGCGCGGCGGCGCCGGGGGTGCCGAGCTTGTAGACTGGAAGCACGACCTGCATGGAGCCGCTTGCCGGGTACTCCACCCTGAAGGGCTCGCTCCAAAGCATTGGGTCGGTGTCCTCAAGCCCCAGCCGCCCCGCCGCCGCCGGCGACGGCGCGCGCGCCGCCGCATTGGGCTGCGGCAGCGCGAGCGCGAGCAGCCGGGAGCCGCAGCCCGCGGGCCACGGCACGGGCACGCCCACCGCGCCGGGGTGCAGCACGATGGTCGCGTCGCGCACGGGGGTGGCGCTGGCCATCGACGGCGGCCGCCGCAGCTCGGGCTGCCCCGCGGGGAACCACGCCGCGCTGCCCGCGGCGATGGCGCCGGCGATCGCCGGCGGCGCGCCCGCGCCGCCGAGCGCGCGCCAGATCGGCTCGGGCTGCACCAGGTGCAGCGGGTGGCCGGTGCGGTTGGAAACCACGAGGTGCGGCTCGAGGCGCAGCACGAGGCAGCGCTGCAGCCCGCTGCCGGCGCCCTCTATGCGCACCGCCACCTCGTGCACCGTGCCGTCCGGCTTGGAGCGCGCGCGGATCAGGACCGGCTCGAGCCGAGGCAGCCGCGCGGCGCCCGCCGCAGCGCTCGCCGCGGCGCCGAGCCCCGACTCCGCCGCCGACTGCAGCAGCTGCAGCGGCGCGCTCCAGCGGCTGCCCAGCACCGACAGCACGGCCGCCCAGGCCACGCCGTCGCCGCCGCCGCCGCCGCTGCCGCTGCCGTCGGCGCGGGCGCCCTCCGGGAAGCCCAGCAGCTCGATCGAGTTGGGCATGACCGTGATCTGGCCCACCAGCCGCACCATCTGGGTCTGCGTGTCGGTGTCGATGACCCGCAGCGGCGCCGCCGCGTCCGTGGCGCCGCCGTCGCCGTCGCCGTCGTCGTCCCCCGCCGCGGCGCCGCCGCCGGCCTCGCCGGGCGGCACCGCCACGAGCCCCGTGGTGACGGGCAGCTGCGTGCCGTTGACGATCCACAGCGGCACCCAGAGGTTCAGCGTCAGCGGCCGCCCCTGCGCCAGCGCCGCGCCCGCGCCCAGCCGCAGCGCCGACTCGGTCGCCGCGTCAGCGTGCCCGCCGGCGAGCGCGTAGCCGCCGCCGCCGCCGGCCGCGGCCGCGCGCGCCGCGAGGGCGCGGAGCCGCTGCGACTCGACCAGCTCCAGGTCGAGCTCCTTAGTCATGTTGATGCGCAGCCGCATGGACGCGGCGCTGTTGGCATACTCAACCAGGAAGCTGTCCGGCGGGCGCGCGGAGCCGCCCGCGGCGGAGAGGCCGGCGTCGTCGCCCAGGAAGCCCTCGGAGACAACCACCGGCGGCTGGCCGCGCGGCCAGCCGCAGCCGTCGGGGTAGAAGGTGATGAGCACCTGGGCGGGTAGGGGCGGGTGGGGGCGGTTGGGGGTTTAGGTTGGGGGCGGTTGGGGTTTAGGTTGGGGTTGGGGGTTGGGATTGGGGGTGAGGCGAATTGAGGGGGCCTGCCGTCGCACACAATCGAGGGCGCGTTTCCTCGCGCACAGAACCCCGGCCGCACCTGCTGCCGCATGTCGACGCTGTAGACGTTGGCCGACGCGCCGCCCTCGAGGCGGCCCTGCTGCCGCAGCACCGGCTCGCCGCCGTTGGGGGAGCGCTCCCACAGCGAGTAGTGCGCCGCGACGGGCAGGCTGTTGCGCAGCGCCAGCGGCGGGCGCACGATGACTTGCCTGTGGGGGAAACGGTTTTTTCCGTTTGGGAGGGTTTGGTCGGGCAGGGCAGGCGTGTTTGAGCCTTCAAACGGCTTCTGGCGAGGTGGTCAAAACTGCTGCTGTGCACAGCAGCACAATGCAGACTTGTTTGACCTGCAACCCCTGCCAGGCAATGCCAAACCAAACAGCGCCCCCCCACCAGTCATTCATCAGCTCCAGCCCGCTCGAGGTGTGCAGCGGCGTCGACTCCACGCACGCGCTCAGCATCGCGTGCGGCGCGCGCCGCGCCGCCCGCCGCGGGCTGCTGAGCGTCGCGCCGCTCCGCGTCGGCGAGAGCGACTCGTCGCCGTCCCCGCCGCCGCCGCCGCGCGGCGGCGCGAGGGTTTTGCAGCACAGCAGCCGCGTGGAGCCGTCCTCGAGCCCACTGAGCGCCACGCTGTGCTGCCCCGCGCTCGCGCCAAAGCTCCAGGAGTGGCTGGGCGGGTCCGCGCCGTCGGCGCCCGGCGCCGCGGCGGCGTCGCCGCCGTCGGCGCTCGACGTCGCCGGCGGCGTCGCGGCCGGCGTGCCCGCCGGCGGCGGCGCCGCCGGCGTGCCGGCCGGCGGAGCCGCCGCCTCGGCGCCGGCGCCGGCGGCCTGAGCTGACTCGGCGTGCAGCGCCGCCTCAAAATGAGTCAGCGCCGCGGCGGCCGCGGCAGCGGAGTGGTTTGCGGCCGGCACATGCGGCCGGAACTGCAGCTGCTTACTGTGCTTGTGCCAGTCGTGGGGCAGTGGGATGCTGCCGCCGGGCTCCACCATGCCCAGCACCTAGTTGGGTTTAGGGGGTGTTTACCAGGCAGCAGCGAGCGGGTGACAAGGGGCACAGCCGGGAGAGAGCACCCGTGAACAGGGTCCAAGCAGCTGCATTTGCAACGTGTGGCGCCTGCAGCCGGCAAGGTGGCAGCGCGGCGCCCCAGCTCGAGCCCCCCAGCCCCGGCGCAGCGCAACGCGCCGCAGCGCACCTTGCGCACCCAGACCTCGCCCGACGCGGCCTGCTGCCGCCCCGCCGCCGCCTGCCCCGCGGCGGGCGCCATGTCCAGCACCGTCGCCGGCAGCGCCGAGTGGCGGCGGCGCCGCACCCAGCGGCGGCGGCGGACGAAGTCCTTTGCCTTCTTCAGGCCGGAGCCGGGGATGGGGGGGTAGCGCAGGTGCGGCCAGTCGAAGGCGTAGAACCAGCCCTCCGCGTCGACGTCGCCGGTCTTCTCCACCTCCCAGGGGCCCTCCCACTCCCAGCCCTGCGGGGGGTTGCGGGCGGTTTCGGCGGGCGGGGGTGGGGCGGTTGGTTGGGTGGGTGGTTTCGGTTGGGTGGCGGTTGGCGGCTGCGGGTTGTCGCCGGGGGTGGGTTTGCCGGTTGGCTGCGGTACGGCGGACTGCGCGCGCCAAGGTCAGCCCAGGGCGGCCACAGGGCCGCACCAAAAAACACCAGAGCACCCTCCCACCCAGATAAACCCCCCCAAAACGGCGCCGCGTTTTGACCTGCGTGAGCACGACGGTCGGGAACGTGTCCGCGCTGCGCCGCCCGTCCCTGTAGCGGCTGAACCGCTTGGGGTCCACCGCGAGAAGGTTTTTGTGAGACCAGCCCCCAAACGGCAGGTGCCGCTCGCTCTCAAAAACCTCCTCCTCAACCACCGCCGCCGCCGGCCCGCCGTCGCCGCCGCGGGCGGACGACGGCAGCAGCTGCCAGCCGCCGTCCTCCTCCTCCAGCAGGGCCACCTCCAGCTTCATGTCCGTCGAGTTCACAAACTGGCAGAGGCTGCGCAGCCGCGCCTGGTGGCCGCCGCCGCCGTAGGCCACCTCCAGGGCGAGCCCGCTGCCGGCGCGGATGGGGAGCACCGCCACGTGGTGCGCCCCCGCCGCGGAGGCGCCGGCGGCGGCCGTGCCCGCGCCCGCGGTGCGCGCGCCCTCCCCGCCCGCCGCGGCGATGCGCTGGAGGGCGGAGAATGAGTAAGGGGACCACGTGTCCGACCCCTCCAGCCGCAGCGCGTGCCGCAGCGGCGCCACGGGCTGGACGGCCAGGCCGCGGGACGGCGCGGCCGCCAGCTGGCGGCGGTTGGCGGCCAGCCGCAGGTACGGCTGCCAGCTGGTCTCCACCTGCGAGTCATCGATGGAGACGGCCACCTGCAGCGTCATGCACGGCGGCGGTGGCGGCAGCGGCGGCAGCGCGCCGGCGCGGCGTGCGGGGCTGCGCGTGGGCGACGGCGGCGCGAGCTCGATCGCCGGCGCCGCAGGCGCGGGCGGCGCGGCAGCGGCGGCCGCGGCCGCGTCTGCGGCAGACGCGGCCGCTGCCGCCGCGGCGGCCTCGTGCTGCTGCTGCTGCTTGCGGGTGTCGATGGCGTGGCTGATGGACAGCGTCACCGCCTTCTCAGCGGGCGCGCCGGCCGCCGCCGCGGCGCGGCCGCGGACGAGGGACTTGACGCGCGCTGCCAGCCAGTCAAACTCCACCTGGGGGGTTTTGATGTTTGGGGCACGCGGCGTGGCTTTGTGTTGGCCCATTTGCTTTGTGATCGACGGCAGGGGTTTTTGGCAGCAAGGCGGTGTTCTTGAGGCAAGTGCAGATGGGTAGGCGGGCGCAGGCACGCGCCGCCCGCGGGCCGCGGCGCCGGCGCAAGGCCTCCCACCCACCCACCCAACCCCCAGGCGCCCCACCTGCAGCGTCGCGGCGCCCACGAGCGAGGAGGTGCCGTCCTCCCCTGCCACATCATACACCGACAGCCGCAGCTCGAGGGCGATGCCCTCGAAGGGGTTGTCACCCGGTGCCGGCGTGAGCAGCTGCTCGGCCAGCGCCGCAGGGAGCTCCAGCATGAACCGCTCCCCCCACGCCAGAAGCTGCCCGCCGGCGTCGACGGCGGCGACCGCCGCCGCCGCCGCGGCCGCCGCCTTGGAGGCGAGCGGCGCGTCCGCCGAGGCGTCCGCGCGGAACCGCGCGTCGTCGAGGCGCGCCGGGATGGCGCGCGTCGCCATGCCCTCGCCGGCGCCGCGCGCGAGGCTGGCCGCCAGCGCGCCGACCACCTCGGCGCGCACAAACAGCTCCGGCGCGCTGCTGCCGAGCACCGCCGCCGCGCCCGGCAGCAGCCGCCCCGCGCCCACGTCGATCATCAGCCGCACAGGCGGGGCGATCGCCGCGGGCAGCGGCGCGTGGCTCTGCGGCGGCTGCGCGAGGGGCTGCATGAAGCGGGTCCACGCGCGGGGCGGAAGCTTCACCACCTCGCGCCTGCCGAGCCCAAAGTCGAGCTGCATGTACGCTGGCACGTCCAGCGAGTTGAACAGCACCGCCGCCGCGGTCTGGCCGTCGGCGTTGACCAGGCCGCCGCCGAGCCCGCCCGCGTCCGCGGCCGCGCCGGCGCCCTGCCAGTCCGCGGCGGCGTCGAGCAGCGACGACACCGCCGCGGCGGCAAGCGTGACGTGCATGCTGCCTTGCGTGCTCGTCGCGCGCAGCCACGTGCCCGGCGGCACGCCGCCGAGGGTGCGGGCCTTGGGGTTTGTGTCGAGGTGCAGCAGCAGCTGCCACGGCTCGATGACCGGCTCCCAGGCCTGCAGCGCAGAGTTGAAGGACCACGCGCTGGCGGTGAAGAAGGCAAAGGTGCGGCGCAGGCCGCTGGGCTCGGCGGACATGCCTGGAGGGTGGGTTGGGTTGGGTGGGTTGGGTGGGTTGGGTGGGTTGGGTGGGTTGTTTGGGTGGGCCAAGGGGAGGGGGGGTGTTGAGGGGCACAGCAGGGCGATGGGGGAGGTGGTCGACGGTTTTCCAGCTGGCGCGGCAGTCAGGCTTTGCACCAGGCAGTGTCCGGCTCGGGCTTCGGCCGGCTCAACCCTCGGACCCGGCAAACATCCCCGGTCATACGCCCCTCCCCAGGTCAAACGCCCCTTTGACCGCCCCCGCCTCCAAGTCAAACAGCCACGCTCACCGACTTTGACCTCTCGCAGCTCCAGCTCCAGGATGGGCATCCTAACCAGGTTCCTCACCAGCAGGTTGGTCTGCCCGACCTTGACGCTCACGTGCAGCGCCTTTGGCGGCGCCGCCGGCGCGGCCCCCGCGCCGCCGTCCCCGGCAGGCGCGGCCGGCGCGGCGGCGGTGGCGGCCGCGGTGTCGGCCTCGCCGCCGTCGACCGCGGCGAGGCGGAAGCCCTCGAGCCTCTGGGGGGTGCCGTCGTGCACCACCACGCTGAACGTGGCGGCGCGCTCCTCGACCAGCCAGCCGGCCACGGCGGCGCGCTGCTTGTGGGGCATCAGGATCCAGTTGGGCGCGTTGGGGGCCAGGTCCACCGGCTTGGCCGCGTCGGCGCGCACGCAGCGGATCTGTTTGCGGGACGGGCGGTGTTTGCGGGTGGGGGCGGGTTTGCTGTTTGTGTCGCGTGGCTAGGGGCCAAGAGGTATTTCTTTCGCGGCGGCGGCTGGCGTGGACAAGTGCGCGCCCCGCAGTCCGCCTCGTGCGCGCGCTGCGGCCAGCGGCGTGCGCGGCCAGCCCCTCGACCGCAAAAGCCGTTGCTAAGCGCGAGCTGCCAGCCACCACGGGCGCGCGCGCGCGGGCGCGCACCTGCTGCAGCGACGGCGGGTTGGGCCCCGCGGTGGCCATAAGGCCCATAGCCACGTAGCCGGCGGGCGGGATGGGGCGCCACAGCGTGAGGTGGCGGGCGTCGCCGCGCACGCGCTTGTGCTCGTCGCACCATATCTGTTTTGGGGGGGGTGAGGGGTGGGGTGGGGGGTGAGGGGTGAGGGGGTGGGGGGGTGGGGGGTGAGAGTGGGTTGCGATTGCGGCAGGCCGGCTTCAAAGCTGTGCCGGCCAGCAACAGGCACGCAAGAAGCATGGGCAGTCGGGGCTGAGGGTTGGCGTCGGCGGCTGCTGCTGCTGCTGCTGCCCCAAGGCGCAGATCGCTGGCCAGCGCGGCAAACGCGGATCCCGGCCCCCAAAAAACAAAAGGCCGAGCGCACCATCACGTATCGCAGCGGCGCCTTGAGCAGCGGCGCCCCCGACTCGAGCGCCTCTGCTGGGTCCGTGTCCCGCAGCACCATCACGCTCTTGGGGGGCGCGTACATGCCGGTGACCATACAGTCACCCAGTGCCACGTAACCCGGGGGCGGCACTGGGCGCCAGAAGCTGACGTTGGTCAGGCTCGGGTGCTTTGAGCGCTTGTCCCACCAGATGCGGAGGAACTCGACCGTTTCTGTGGTCTGGCTCGCGCTCGCCACGCGCGACCTCAGCGCCGCGCGCGACGCGGCAAACGCCCGCGCCGCCGCGAGCGACGGCGGCACCGCCATCGACGCCAGCGCGGCGTGCGCGGCCGCGGCGGCGGCGGCGGCGGGGTCGGGCGTGGGGGCGTCGGCGGCGGGCGGCGGCGGGGAGTCCGAGCGGGGCGGCGAGGCGAGCGCCGCGGCCTCGATTGCGCCCGCCGGCGGCGGCGGCGGCGCCGGCGACTGCGCGGCCGCTGCCACCGGCGCCGCCTCTGCCCCCGCCGCCGCCGGCTTGGGACCGGCCGCGGCGGCGGCCCCCACCGGCCGCAGCGCCGCGGGCGCGACGCCCAGCGGCGACCGCAGGTCGAGCGGCTGCTGCTGCGGCTGCAGCGCCTCAGGCGGCGCGACCTCAAACGTGCCGACCGAGTTGTGCAGGCACCATAGGTTGCCGTTGGCGCACAGCAGCATGCACTCCGCCAGCTGCGACTCGACCACCGCCCTTTGGTGCACGACCACCGCCGATTTGAGCGGCGGCGGCGCGTCACCGGGCGCGGCGACGCAGCCGAGGGCAACGTAGCCGTTTGGCGGCACGGGGCGCCACACCGACACGCCCGGTGACTCCCAAACGAGGGTGTATGACAGCGGGTAGGTGACGTAGCCGCTGTTGATGGGGGGGAGGGTTGAAGGAGGGGTTGAGGAAAGAGGTTGGGGGAGGGGTTGGGAGAGCTTGCACAGGGGATATCAAAAAGTGATGAAAGGGGGAGGGGAGGCACTGGCTGGGGCATGTTTCCCTGCTCACCCTACGCACACACACAAAACACACAAAAAACGCAACACAAAACACACGCGCGCCCGCACCAGATGTGAGGACGTCGCCGCACACGGCGTAGCCAGTGGGCGCCTGCGGCCGCCAGATGCTCACGCCCTTCTCCGCCGCCAGCGCGTCCACCCCGCCCGCGCCCGCCGTCGCGTACGGCGGCCCGCCCCCGCCGCCGAGCGACTGGCTGCTCCACAGCAGCTCGAACGTGGCGCAGCGCGCGAGCGGCTGGTCGGACGGCGGCACCACCAGCGGCGCCGAGGCGGCCTGCACCTGCTGCGTGATCAGGGCCATCACGTCGGGTGACATGCGCAGCTGCACGTCCGACACATCGAGTGACACCTCCTGCAGGGCCTGCGCCTCGCTGACTTTGTAGCTGGCGCTCACGTCGCAGGGCTCCAGGATCGAAATGGCAACCTGCTGGCTGCGCGCCACCGCCGCGGCGGCGGCGGCCGCGGCCGCCGACGCGGACGCGTCGCCGGGCGCGCCCGGCGCGGCCGCCGCCGGCGCGTCGCCCGTGCCACGGCGGCTCGCGCCGGCCGCGACGCCGGCCGCGGCCGCCGCCGCCGCCGCCGGCGCCGAGGCTTCGCTGAAGGTCGAGCTCTCCGTCTCCGACAGGAAGGGCCCCGCGGGGCCGGCGGGGCCGGGCGGCGCGGCGCCGTCGCGACTGTCGAGCAGCTGCTCCTGGGCTTTGATCGCGAGGCCGCGCAGCTCGACGCCAAAGGAGGTTTCGGAGGAGTCCTGGTTGGTTTTGATTGAGGGGCGGGTTGAGGTGGAGAGGTGTGCCGATTGGCGGTGGCTGCCGGCGGGCCAGGCGCAGCCGGAAGCGGTGCGAGCGCGTGGCAAGAACGCAGGCACCCCAGCCGGCCGCCTCTCCACCGCGCCACTCGCAACGACCAGAGACCTCCCCGGCCCCGCGCCGGGGCGCCCCGACCCACCACGATGCTCTGGTTGAGGCTCAGGTCAGCGTACAGCGCCAGCATGCGCAGCAGCTCCTGCTCCCCGCCCGCCGCCGCGCTGGCCGCGCCGCTCGCCTCGGACTCGCCCGCGGACAGCGCGCCCATCGACATCGTGCGCGAGTACCTCGCGCCGCCGCCGCCGGCGCCGCCGCCGCCGCCGCCGCCGCCGGGCGGGGCGGAGAGCGTCGAGGCGGAGCCCGCAAGGTGGGAGGACGACGACAGCGGCGCGCCGCCACCGCCGCCGCCGCGGCCGGAAGACCAGGAGGCGCGGTTGGTGTCCACCACGTAGAACGCCGCGCCAACGGCCTGGACCTGGAGGTTGAAAAGCCCCGGCTCCGGCGGCGGCCGCGGCGGCGGCGGCACCGCGGCGGCGGGCGCGGCGGGCGGCGCGGCGGGCGCGGCGGCCGGCTTGGCGCCGGCCACGGACGGCGCCGAGGCGCGGATGGCGGCGGCGGCCACGGCGGCGATGCTGCCCGCGTCGGACGCGCTGCCGACGCGTTTCAGGTCGCGGCTGCGCGTCAGCCCGGCGTGCCTGCTGGGACGAGGCGGCGGCCGAGGGGGGCGCGCAGGTGGGCGGCCGGCCCGGTAGGCGATGGCAGGGCTGGCTGGCTGGGGTGCAGAGCCCATGTGCGCCCCAAGGGCCCGAGCCCAATCAAACCCTGCTTCACAACCCTCCCAAAAGCCACGTCAGCGCGCATTCCAGCATGGGGCGCATGCAGGACTGCAGCCACACCACCCCTTTCTCCCCAAAACAAACACACGCGCCCGCAGTCCAAACCCATCCCGGCCCAAAGCAAGCCGGCCGCCAGCCCCCCCCCCCCTGAGCACCCCCTTGACCACCGCCAGGTCCCGCAGGTCAAAGTCTGAGTCATCCAGGTAAACCCCGTCCGCCTCGTCAGCGATCAGCCGCGCCCCCGGACCCAGCGCGAGGCAGCCGCCGAGCGCGTCCGCGTTCGCGACGCGCACGTTGCGCAGCCGCAGCGTCTTGCCCCGGCCGACGACGATCAGCGGCACCCGCTCCGTCGGCGGCACACTCCGAGGCAGCGCGAGGGTGTGGCCGGCGCCGTCGAACTCGAAGCAGTCCACCCCCGGCGCGTCGGCGATTACGCGGTACTCCGGACTGAGCCAGAGGTGGTCCGAGGCGACGTGGGGCTGAGGGCCGAGGTGGAGCTCGCGGGTGTCGTAGGCGATGGGCTGGGGGCCGGCGGTGCCGACTGATGGCACCACGAAGTTGAGGACCTGGGGTTTGGAGGGGGGGGTTAGAGGGGGTTTGGAGGGGGGGTTAGAGGGGGTTTGGAGGGGGTTTGGAGGGGGGTTTGAAGGGGTTGGAAGGGGTTTGGAAGGGGGTTTGGAAGGGGATTGATGGGGTTTGGAGGGGGTTCGGAGGGGTTTGGAGGGGTTTGGGGGGGGCGGAGGGGGTTGGTGCGCATCTGCTTGCAATCAAGCCCTGAGCCCTCGAAAAGCCCAAGCCCTAAGCCCTGAACGCTTCCTAAACAATCCCCACCTGCATGATGAAGCCCATGTCCAGCACCAGCGTGGGCCTCTGCAGCCGCAGCTGGATGCCCGTCACGCCGCCGGCGCCCTCGATGCTGTTGACTATGCGCATCTCAAGCCGCAGCAGCGACGGCAGCAGCTCGCCGGCGCCGGCGCCGCCGCGGCTATCGGCGCCGCCGTCGGCGCCAGCCGCCGGCGCGCCCGCGGCCGCGGCCGCGCCGCCGATCGGCGCGGGCGTCGCGCCGCCCGGGCCGCCGGCGCCAATGGCGGCCGTCGACAGCACCAGGGAAGCTTCCTTCGGCACCCCCGGCCGCAGGTCGCGCGCGCAGACGGTCGGCATAGCAACAGACAGCATCATGTTGCCGCGCGCCGTGCCGCTCCAGCCCAGCCAAAAGTTGCCAAACTCGACGCTGCCCAGCGGGAACGACTGCTGCCCGTCCGCCTGCTCGGTCCACAGCATCAGCTGCGCGCTGCCGATGCTGACTGTGGCGCTCATGCTTACCGCGTCGTCCAGCAGAGTCAGCAGCGCCGCGTTGGCCAGCCCAAAGTCCGTCGCAAACCGCCGCCGCGCCTCGCGCGCGCCGCCGGCGACGCCGGCCGCGGCGGCGGCCGCGAGCGCGCCCGCGTCGGCGCCGGCCGCGCCGTCGGCGTCGGCGTCGTCGTCGTCGCTGCCGTTGCCGCCGGCACCGCGGCTGCGGGAAGACTTGAGGGCGGCGAGGGCGGGGTGGGCGCCGGTGCGGAGCTCGGGGCGGATCGTTTCGGCGCGCTCCAGCTTGCGCCGGCGGCGGCGCGCCGTGATGGCCACGCCGCCGGCGCCATCCTCCTCGTCCTCAAGCCCCTCATCCTCAGCCGCAGCCGCCACCGCCGCCGCCGCCGCCGCCGCCCTGGCGTCCGGCTCGACCGCGGCGGCACGGACGGTGCCGGCCCCCTCCGCCTCGGCCGCGGGGGCGCCGTCGGCGGCCGCGGCACCCTCAGCAGCAGGCGCGGCGGCGCCCTCCGCAGCGGGTGCGGCCGCCGCCGCGGCGGCCGCGGCTGCGGCAGCTTCCTCTTCCGCGGCCGCAGCCGCCTCCGCGGCCCCCTCCTCCTCAATGCTGGCGCCGACGTCGCCGACGGCCACCTCCTTCGGCGCCGGCAGCGCCCGCGCCAGCGCGCGCGGCTGCCCCGCGCCGCCGCCGCCGCTGCCGCCCGCGGGGGCCCCGCCACCGCTCCCTGGACCCCCCGGCCCCTCCGCCGCCCTCGCCGCCGCGACCGCCGCCGCGCCGCCGGCGGCGACGGCGGCCGCCGTCGCGGCGGCGCGCTGCTCCGCGAGCAGGCGGGTGTGGAGCGACACCAGATCTGGCGCCAGATCTGGGGCCTCCCCGAAGTTCCCCGCCAGCACGCCCAGGATTGTGTGGTACTCAGAATCCAGCAGGGACGCGTTGAGCACGGCCATCCGCACCGCCACCGCCATCGGCGGCGGCGGGCCCGGCAGCGCGAGCAGCGTGCGGCGGACGGAGACGGTTATGCCGTCCCCCATGTTGCGGACGATGTTGTCGCCGCGGCGGCCGGCGGAGACGACGCGGCCGGAGAGGTTGAGCAGCTGGACCTGCGGCGGTTGGAATGGATTGGGGTTGGCGGGGGGGAGGAGCCGTTGGGCTTCGGTTTGATTGGTTGGACAGGGCTGGGGGCAAAAGCAGGGAGGGGGCCACATCTGCGGCTGCTGCCGCCAACGCGGCCTGATCCAGATCACCTCTCAGCAACCCCACTGCTTAGTAAGTGTTGCCCCCCATGACTCATTGTCACCCATGACTTGCTGCCACCCGTGACTCATTGTCACCCGTGACTCACCGTCATGTCATCCATTAGCACCTTCTGCTGCCTCAGCCCCCCCGCCGCCCTCGCCACCGCCCCCGCCGCGCCCGCCGCCGTGCCGCCCACGCCGCCGAGCGTGCCGCGCCGCTCCCAGGCGATGCAGTTGTTGACCAGCAGCGTGCCCAGATCGACCTCGATGTGGTCTGGGCTGGCGCTGGTGAGGGGCAGCACCACGATGGGGGCGTCGAGTGACACATCCAGCAGCAGCTGCATAGGGTGCTCTTCGGGGGCGGGCTTGGCCTTGTCAGAAGCGAACGCCCCGCCCCTGGCGCCGCCGCGCGGGCTGGTGGGCGCCGAGGGCGCGCGCGAGGGCGCGCGCGACGGGGCCTTGGCGGCGGCGGCCGAGGGGGCGGCGATGGCGGCCGGGTGGGAGGGGTGCTTGGGCTTGGCGCCCATCGCAAACATCACTGCGGGGGGCGGGGGGCGGGAGGCGGCCGGTTTTTTTGTGTGTGAGTTTTGATGAGGCATTGTGCACAGGTACCGCGTGCGTTTGAATCGCAGTTGTTTAGAAGCTTGTGCCAAACCCTTGTGGACCCTGCCAAAACAACCCGGCAGCTGCGCACCCCGCGCAAGCACGCGCACGCACAGACATCAGCTCCCCTACCCAAGAAAAACCGCCCAAACCGCCAAACAAACCGCCCCCCACCTGCGAGGTATTCAAAGAACTCGTTGAGGAAGCGCTGCATGTAGACGATGCGCACCGTGGACAGCCGCGCCTCGACAGAGGTGTAGGGCGCGCCGTCGGGGACGCGGGCCTCTGCGAATGACTCATCGATGGAGTGCATCCTGGGGGGGGGGTGGGGGCGGTTTTGGGTGCGGTTTTGGGGGCGGTTTTGGGGGGCGTTTGTAGAGGGGTGGTTTGCAAATCAGCTGCATGGTCTCTGCGCGCTGCTGGGGCACATCAGCATGGCAAGCAAACGCAAAAGAAATGGGAAGCGGAAGGGCAGGGAAGCAGGACATGAACAAAAACAGTAAACAGCAGGGAAGCAGGACAAAAAGGGCGAGAGCGTTCAAACGCCAAAGCCCCACCTGAACACCACCTCGATCAGGCTGCCCTCCACACCCTCCCGCATGGCGATCATGCTGCGGTTGGGGTCGCCCTCCGGCAGCGCGCCGTAGAGGGCCACCATGTTGCCCAGGGAGGTCACCTTTGGGGAGGGGTGAAAGGGGGGGTTGTCGGGGTTTAAATGGGGGTTGTCGGGGTTTAAAGGGGATGGGTTGCAAAGGTTTTAAAGGGGGTTCAGAGGGGCTTTGGAGGTCAGGGAGTTTAGGGGATTGGGTTTCAAGGGGTTGGGGGGGTTGCAGACACCAGCGCCCCTCTCGCTGCAGCACGGACGGGCGCGGCTGCAGATCAAGCCGGCAACCCGTGCCGCCCCAGCGCGGCGCGCGGCGCACCAGCTGCAGCGTGGAGGGGTGCACCGCCAGCTCGAACAGGAAGTTGTCGATGGAGCCCACGGCCAGGGGGGCGTGGCCCGCCTCGTAGCACATGTGCAGCTCGACCTTGGAGACCTGGGGGCGGTGGTTATGGGGGTTTCAGGTTATGGGGGCCCTGGGGCAGGGGCGCGGGTTGTTGCGTCCGGGTGGGGTTGGTGGAATGAGCGAGGGGGGTTGGGGTCGGGGCTTGGGGTGGTGTCATTCGGTGCAACCTGCAACAGCAAGCCAGTGCAACAGCAGCGCCTCCCGGGCACGCACAGCGGTGTACACAAACAGAAACACAAAGACAAAAGAAAGAACCCTCGAGCCAGGAAACCGCCGCCGCCCCACCTTGAGCGTCATCTTGAACAGCGTGCGCGTCTCCCCTCCCGCTTTGACCAGCTGCAGGTCCGTCACCGAGTCACCCTCGAGTGACGCGCCCTTAGTCAGCGCGCGGATCTTGCTGCCCCGGTGCTTCTTCTCCTCGCCCTGGTCCTCGCCGCCCTCGCCGCCGTCGGCGCTCGCCGCGGCCTCGGCCGCGGCGCCCTCCTCGCCCGCCGCGGCGGCCGCGCCGGCCGCGCCCGCGCCACCGTCGCCCGCCGCGGCCGCGTCTTGCGGCGGCGGCGCGTCGGGGGGGGAGAGGTGGGCGCCGATCGCGGCGAAGTCGCCGCCGAACACCATGAGCGCAGAGACAGTGGGGCGGTTGCAGTAGAAAACGAGGGACGCGAGCATCAACGACAGCTCCACATCCACGCCGGCATACGAGGAGCCGCTCTCGTTGTTGCGGGCGAACGACAGCCGCACCAGCTCCGTCCCGCCGCCGCCGCCGCCGCCGCCGCGCGACGCGCCGGGGCCCGAGGCCGAGGCGGCGCGCACCGCCGGCGTGTCGGGGGCCGCGAGCCCGGGGAGGGACATGAACGACGCGCCGCTCGCGTCTGGAGCGTCGCCCGCGTCGCCGCTGGCCGCCGGCCCGCCCTCGCCGGCGGCGCCGGCGGCGGCTCGGTGCGCGAGGCTCGAGAGGCTGCCGCGGCGGCTGGCGGTGGGGGAGTCGGAGTCTTCCGCGTCGAAAAACTCGTCCGCGCTGTCCGCGCCGCCGCCCTCGTCCCGGCCGGCACCCCTGAGGTGCGCCGCCGCCACCACCGCGCCCGCGCGGCCGCCCGCCGCCGGCCGCGCCTCCGGCTGCGGGGCCGCCTCGGCCTCCGCCGCCGGCGCGGCCGGCGCGGGGCGCGCGGGCTCGTCGCGGCCCGGCGTGCCCGGCGCGGGCGTCTGCACCTCGGGCAGCGCCGGCGGCGGCCCCACCAGCTCGAGCCCAACGCCGCCCGGCTGCGGCGCCGCCGGCCACCGCCCCGCGCCGTCGTCGTCGTCGCCGTCGTCGCAGGCGCCGTCGGCCTCCTCGACGACGCACGACCGCGCCATGTGCGCGCGCGCGCCCGTCTTGGACGAGATCAGCAGATCGTCGATCACGAGGCGGCGCATCGCCACGTCGGCGCGGAAGCCCTCGCCGCTGATTAGCGTTGTCACCGTCGCGCCCTGGAACGCGATGGCGATCAGCGGCACCTCCTCCTCCAGAGTGATCAGATCCGACAGCGGCGCGTGGTGGCCGTGGCCGTGGCCGTGGCCGTGGCCGTGGCCGGCGGCGGCGCCGCCGCCCGGCCGCGCGGCGCCGGCTGGTACCACCGCCGTCGCCGCGCCCAGCGGCGGCGTGCGCGGCCGGGACGGCGGCTGCGCGCCCTGTGCCGCGTGCTGCGCGTCCGACAGCACCGCGCCCGCCGCCGCGGCCGCCGCGCCGGGCGGCGGCGTGGCCATGCCGCTGCGGCCCCCCGCGGCCGCGGCCGCCGCCGCCGCGTCCTCCGGCCACCAGTCCACGGGCGGGCGGCCGCTGATGCAGAGCCGTACCTCGCTGATGCGGCCAGACAGGTCCAGCAGCGGCTGGCGGGAGAGCATGTCGTCGAAAACGTCCTTTGTGGTGCCGATGGCCTCGTCCTCTTCGAGGCCGCCCTCGCCGCCGTCCTCGCCGACCTGGGAGGGGGGCGTTTGGGGGGGGGCAGGGGCGCGTGGATGTAAAGGGGGCGTTCAAAAGCCAAAGTCAACCCCAGGGCCCCAACACAGGCGCACATCCTGCAGGGCTCCCCGTCAAAGCACGCAAAGCGTGCCACGTCAAACCGCGCAAAACGGCCCCCAGCCCACCCCAAAACAAAACCCCTGGAAGCTCTCAAACCTCCCGGCCCAAAATCGAGCGCCTCGGAACGCAAAGGCTCCGCCCCCTCCCCGCCTCTCCCCACCTTCATCAGGCCTGCCACCGCGGCCATCTGCGTGGCGGACTGTATCAGCTTCTTCCTCAGATCGCCGGCAGCCACCGCGTCCGGGGCGCGCATCACGAGGGCGTCTGGGCACTCGGCCGCGGCGTCGCGCTTCACGCCAGTGGGCACGACGGCCAGCACGTTCTCCGCGCCGGCGACGGCCTGGGGGTTTGGGGAGGTTTCGGGCCGCGGGTTGCGGTTGGGCGCGTTCGCGGGTGTTTGCAACGCGCCGCGCCGCTCTGGCGCTGCTTTGTTTTTCGCTTTGGTTTGTTGCGCTGCAGCGCATCCTGCAAGGGCTGCTTTCAGAGCAGGGCATGCAAAATGCACACGCGGCCCGACCGCGGCACCACACACCCCAAACCAGCTGGTCGCCCAACCCCCCTCCCACCTGGGGCGGGAGGTACACCACCCTGTAGCCCTTCCAGTAGGACTTGGTCACCAGCGGCTCCCGGTCCTCCTCCCTGCCGGTGACGTAGACCCGGCCCCGCCAGATGTAGAGCCAGCGGTTCTGGTGCCACTTGGCCACGGTCGAGCCGATGCCCTCCCAAGACAGGACGGACACGCGCGCCTTGTACTCGCTCTCGCTCTGCCACAGCGGCCGGTCCTCGGCCGCGGCGTCGGCGGCGGCAGCGGCCGCGTCGGCGGCCGCGTCGGGCGGGGGGGAGAGGGAGGCGACGACCATCATGAGCCGTTGGTAGCGGAAGGGGCTCAGCGTCAGCTGCAGCGGGGAGGTGTTGATCGCGACGCGCGCGACCGGCAGCCTGGTTTTTTGGGGGGGGAGTTTTTTGGGGGGGGAGTTTTGGGGGAGAGTTTGGGGGGGAGTTTGGGGGGGAGTTGGGAGGTCTGCAAGCTGCTTGCGAGGTGGGGCCAGTTGGGGCGGGTGCTCTGTCTGCATGCAAGGCGCCAATGCAGCAGCCAAGCGCGGCTGGGGAAGCGACCACTGCAGCCCCAAAACCAGCCGCCTGGCGCGCGCCACCGCCCCCCTCCCGCCGCCGAGCTCTTGCCGCACCTGGGGTGGACGGACGTCGCGGTCTGGAGGTCCATCCCGATGCCAAACTGGTCCAGCAGCTGCACCACCCGCGCCGAGCGGCCCAGCCACTCCTGCAGCGACCCCGGCGCGCCGCCGGAGTCGTCCTCGCCGCCCGCGGCCGCCGGCAGCGCCGCGACCGCCGCGGCGGCGGCGACCGCGTCCGCCAGCGGGCCGGGCGCCACCGCGGCCGCGGCCGCGCCGCCGCCGGCGCCGCCGCCGCCGGCGGCCGCCGCGGCGCGCTGGCGGGCGAGCAGGATGCCGGCTAGCGTGTCCCCGCCGCCGCCGCCGGGCGCGGAGGCGGCCGCGGCGGCGCCGGCCGCGGCGCCGCCCGCGGCGGCGGCGCCGGCGGCGCTGCCGGGCCAGGCGAAGGGGCCGTCCAGCAGGTAGGCGCTTACGTCACTGATGCGCAGCTGCGGCACGGGGGGGCGGTTAGGGGGTTGTGGGGTGTGGGGGTTGAGGGGTGGGGGGTTGTGGGGATGGGGGGTTTGTGGGGGTGGGGCTTTGTCGGGTGGTTTGCTCAATTGCAAGGGTTCGAAACCCAGACTTGACGGCCGAGGCCGAAGCCCGCGACAGTCAAACCCCCATAAGAGCAGTCAACCCCCCTCTGCCGCACCGAGAAGCACTCGTAGAGGGCGGCCTCCTCAGCGGTCAGCGTGGCCAGCAGCTCGGGGTTTGACTCGAGCGTGAAGCAACCCAGGTCGGCAATCAGGGTTGTGGAGCCCCGCTCGTCTGCGGGGGGTTGAGGGGTTAAGGGTTTGCGCGGTTCAGGGGGCGGGAGGGCGGGGTCCGAGCGCCCGAAGTGCAGGTTTGAAGCGGCGCAGTCGCCGCGGCTGATGTGCAAACCTGGTGCGGGCCGGCCGCTGCCGCGCGCCGAGCGGGGGCTGGGCGCAAGCTTGCATGCAAGGGTCGCCAGGAGCCGCCGCCAAGCCCGGGGGCGGCGGCCCCTCCCAGCTGTTTTCCGCCAGAGGGGCCCCGGACCCACCTGGGATCGCCACCTTTGGCGCGTGCATGGTGACGCCCAGCAGCAGCCGCGGCTTCTCCTTGGCGTTGCGCAGGCTCATCGCCCTCAGCTGCAGCTGCGCCATGTGGCGCAGCTTGTCGGTGCGCGCCGCGGCCTGCGCCTGCAGGCGGGACAGCTCGACGTGGTGCTCGCTCCTGAAGAACTCGGCGACAGACACCAGGGCGTCCCTGTTGTATGTCACGTAACTCGGTGCCACCGCCAGCCGCACCACCAGGTCGGCGGAGCCGTCCTGGGGGTGCTTCAGGAGGTGGAGGGACACCGCGCCGCCGCCGCGGCCGGGCGCCGCGACGCCGGCGCCGCGAGGGCCGCCGCCGGCGGCGGGGGCGGCGCGATTGAGCATACCGGAGCTGAGGAGGGGGCCGGAGGAGGTGTGGACGCCAAACTGCGGGGGGGGGAGGTACATGGGCGCAAGTTTTGGCGGCGGGGGGTCTTGCAGGGGGGAGAAACGGGATGCTTGGGGGGGGGCGTGGTGACGTGGGCAGCGCTTGCCAAGCTCTGAGCTTCCCTGACCGTCACTCCAGCCCCACAGAACACCAGACTAGCACACAAACGCAACCGCACAACCACAAACACAACCACACAACCACACGCGCATAAACACACAAACACACAAGCGCGCACCATTGTGATGTCCAGCTGCAGGTCCGTGGTGGAGGGGTACGACACCATCCGCGCCCCCACGCCGCTGAGCGCGCCCTGCAGCAGCATGCCGCCCCCCTCGTCCTGGAGCTCAACCGACGCGCTGGCCACCTGCACGCCCACGCGCATGCTGACCGTGAAGGGCGTCTCCTGGGCGGCGCCGGAGGACAGGGCCTCCTGCGGGGCGGCAACGGGAGGGGCGGCAAGGGGGGGCGCGGGGTTAGTCGCGAGGTTTGGTGAGTCAAGGGGGGGACCGAGGGGCGTGTTGTGTGGCAGATCGCTCTTGCAAGCGCACAGAGGCCTGTAAACCAGAGGCAGCCCCGCCCAAAAGCCCCACCTCGCTCTGCAGGGCCAGCTCTGCGATCTTGGCCCACTCATCAGCGCCCATATCCGCCTCCAAAGCATCGTCGTTGGCTGGCGCGCCGCCGCCCCCGCCGCCGCCGGCGTGGCCGCCGCCCTGCTGCTGCTTCTGCCCGCCGCCGCCGCCGCCGCCGCCCGCGTGGCGCAGCCAGCCGAGCCAGCCGCCGCCGCCCTGCTGCTGCTGCTGGCCGCCGTCGGCGGGGGCGGACGCGCGCTTGACCGCCTGATAGCGGGCGTGCGCCATGCGCCTGGCAGGCAAAGGGGGGGAGGGCGCATGGGGTGAGGCGGCGCAAGGGTGGGGGCACACAGACACAACACACAACACACACTACACACAGCACAGCACAGCACAGCACAGCACGGCACGGCACGGCACGGCACGGCACGGCACGGCACGGCACGGCACGGCACGGCACGGCACGGCACAGGACAGCACAAACGCCCCCCCACCTGAACAGCATGATGACGTGTTCGTCCAGCTGCGCGTCCATCGCCGCAATGGCCTCGTCGCCCCCCGTCTTCCCCCCCGACGCCTGCAGGCAGCGCGCGTAGGCAGGGACGTAGTCCTTGCGCAGCGCCGACACCGCCTTTACTGATCGCCAAACGATGTACTGCTGCATCTGCTGGCGGGCGACCACGCGGATGGCGTACCGCCACCACAGGCGCGCGCCGCAGCCTGACGGGCCGAGGGGTTGTTTGGAAGCGCAACGGGGAGGCGTGAGGCGGGGGCGGGCGGGGAGGGAGGCGTGGGCGGGAGGTGGGAGGTGGGACAGCATGCAGCAAGCAGAGGCGTGCGGAGGGGCATTGCAAAGAGCGGCAGCGGCCGGGCTGGCGGGGCGCTGCGCTGGCCGCTCTGCGCGGGGGTGCGGGCGAGGGCGCGCGCGCGCGCCGCACCGTTGGTGGGCCTGCAGCTGGGCCGCAGGTAGCGGTGCGGCGCGCCGGCGGTGTACCGGTCAAACTCCTCCAGCAGCTTCTGGGTGGACAGGTACTGCCCCCGGTTCAGTCGCACGCTGATGGAGTGCAGCTTCAGCTCCATCTCCTGGAGGGCGTCGGACTCGAGCAGCCGCGCCGCCGCGGTGCGCCGCGTGTAGCGCATCGTGCCGTCCACGGGGCACAGCAGGAACTGGTGCGAGCGCAGCGCGACGACGGCGGCGCTCGCGGCGCGGGCGCCGCGGGGCGCGGCGCCGGGGCCGAGGGGGGAGGGCGCCGCGGCGGCGGCGGCGCCGCCGCCGCTGGCCTCCGACGCCGCGTCTTCGCCGCCGCCGCTGCGCGCCGACGGGCTGCCCGGCGGCGGCGTCGCCTCGCGCCCGCCGCCGCTGCCGCCGCCCTTGCCGCTGCCGTCGCCGCCGCCGGCCCCCGGCCCCAGCAGCGATGTCATGCTCGACGCCAGCTGCGCGTGCGGGTGCGGCGCGCCCGCGGCAGCCGCCGCGCCGCCGGCCGCGCTGCCCGCCGCCTCGTGGTTTTCGGGCAGCAGCAGCGAGTCCCACGCGTCCCTGTCCAGCTTGTCCCAGCTGCCGCCGGGCGGCTCCATCCGCGGGGCTGCGCAGTCGAAGTAGACGCAGAGCTTGGACAGCTTGACGCCCTGTTTGGAGGGGGGAGGGGGGAGGGGGCGGTGGGGTGGGGGTGTGAATGGGTTTGGCTCTGCAGGGGCTAGGGGGGGTGCGCACAGCCTGAAAGGGTGCGCACAGCTCCAGCACGCCGCAGGCGAAAGCCCCCGTCGCCAGCCGCAGGCCGCCAGCCGCAGGCCGCGAGCAAGGCGCGCGCCGCGCCCCCCGCGCCGCCGCACCTTGCGCAGCGTGCGCAGCTGCTCATTGGTGACAAACGCCCGCCGCCCGTCCTCGTCCACCGTGTGCGCGCTGATCTCAGACAGCATGACACCAATGGAAAACGTGTGGCCGGGCCAGCTGCTGGGGTCCTCGAAGCGGATGTGGATGTTGGTGACCCGCAGCTCCAGGTTGGCCACGATGGTGTCGATGAGGCCGCGCAGGCCGAGGGGGCCGCCGCCGCCGCCCTGGTTGGCCGCGCCCGCGCCGTCGTTCATGCGCGCCTTCTCCTCCACATCCTGCGGCGGGGGGGGCGCGGTTGCGGGGGGGGGGGGGGGGGCG
>BDRX01000204.1:16131-44510 GCA_003203535.1 Raphidocelis subcapitata | reverse complement strand
GGGGGGGGGGGGGGGGGGGGGGGGGGGGGGGGGGGGGGGGGGGGGGGGGGGGGGGGGGGGGGGGGGGGGGGGGGGGGGGGGGGGGGGGGGGGGGGGGGGGGGGGGGGGGGGGGGGGCGGGTTGGGGGTGTGACGGGGGTGGGGAGGCCGAAGCGCGGCCAAAGACTCGCAGGTCAAAGCTCAAGTCAAAGCGCTAACAGCATGCGGTCAAAGGGTGGTCAAAGCGCGGTCAAACGCGGCCAAGAACCCACGTGCGCCACCCTCATCAGGTACATCGCCAGCGCGTCGGCGTCGGGCACGGGGCCGTAGCCCTCGGCGGCCGCGCCGGGGCCGAAGAATGCGCTCATCTCGGGCAGCACGTAAAAGGCGCCCTGGGGGGGGGGGGTTGGGAGGGAGGGGGGGCGTTGGTGTTTGGGAGGCGTGTGCAAACGGGGCGCGGGAGGTTGGGAGGCGTCCCTGTTCTGTAAATCTGTGCGCAGCAAGAAAACCAGCCCGAAGCTTGCAATGCCGCCAGCACAACTGCTGCCGCCGCCTGCCCACCAATACACAGCATGCAGCCCCCCCCCCCAACCTGCGGCTCTGCCAGCTTGATGCCCGGGATCTCCCTCAGCCGGCCCACTATGTAATCCCTCCGCGCCTCAAACGCCTCCACCATCGCCGCGACGGGCGCGCCCCCCCGCGGCCCCAGCGCCAGCGCGGCCACCCCCGCTGCCTGGGATATGGAGGAGGCGCCGCTGGTGGACTGGGACTGGATGGCGGCGGCGGCGTCGGCGAAGCGCTGGGGCGCGGCGAGGTAGCCCAGCCGCCAGCCCGTCATGGCAAAGGACTGGGGGGGGGTTTAGGGGGGTTGTTTAGGGGAGTTGGGGGGTGAGGTTTGGGGGGTGGTGCATTTGGGCTGTGCAGGTGGTTGGGGGGGAGTTTCAGTGGGAGGTGCGCCTGCTGTTGCAGGGGGGCGGGGAGAGACCCCCCTCATCCAACCCCTTTCCCCCTCTCCCTGCCCCTCACCCCGCCACCAAAACAAACAAACACTGAAGCCGTTGACTCATCAGCGCGCGCCCCTCAAACCCGGTCAAACCTTTGAGAAGCCGTTGACCGTCAGCGTGCGCCCCCACATGCCCGGCAGCGCCGCGAAGCTGTGGTGTGCCGCGGGCGCGTAGGTGATGGCCTCGTAGATCTCGTCAGACAGCACCAGCAGGCGCGGGTGGGGGGCGACGACGGCGGCCAGCTCGCGGAGGCGCTCGATCGGGTAGACGGCGCCTTTGGGGGGAGGGGGCGTTGGAGGGGGGGGTGCAGTGCGATGCCCTGCGAAACGCAGCCGCAGCACGCGCGCCCCCGCCCCCCAACCCCCCTCAAAAAAGGGCAGCGCGCCCCCCATCGCGCCCCCCTCGGCTCACCCGTGGGGTTGCTGGGCGTGCACAGTATGATGAGCCGGCTGCGCGGCGTGAGCGCCGCCGCCAGCTGCTCCCCCGTCACCATGAACCCAGACTCTGGGGTCGTGTCCAGCACCACGGGGGTGGCGCCGGCGAGCTTCACCATCTCCGGGTAGGACACCCTTTGTTTAGGGGGGGGTGTTTGGGGGGTTTAGGGTTGTAGGGGGGTCGTGGAGGCGCTTGCTGGGGGGTTGGGGGTGTGGTCTCTTGGGGGGTCGTGCGCGCGCCTGCCCCGCGCGGCGGCGGGGGCAGGCGCCGTGGCCGCGATTCCTGCAGCCTCCCGCAACGCCCCACAGCCACACCTAGCCACAACCCCCCCCCCCCCCCTATACCCCCCACCAGTAGGGTGCCGGTATGATGACCTCGTCACCGGGTGACACAGTGGCCAGCACCGCCTGCCAGATGGACTGCTTCGCGCCGTTGGAGACCACCACCTCGCTGGCCTTGTAGTCCAGCCCGTTCTCATCTGAGGATGGGGAGCGGGAAGAGGGGGAGGACTTTCATCACCAGGGGGTGAAGGGGGGGGGGGGGTCGTTGGGGTGAGGCGCGGGCAGGCCGCCGCGCAGCCGAGTGTGCAGCGCGCATGCGGGCGGGCCCTGCCGCCGCTGCAGCTGCACAGCACAGCGGCGCCCAACAGCGTACCGAGCACGCGCGTCCCCCGCTGCCAAAAACACCCCCGCGGCCCCTCGACCCACCCTTTAGCTTTTTGACGATCGCCGCGCGCAGCGCCGAGGTGCCCGTGTTTGGCGTGTAGCGTGTGTCCCCCCCGCGCAGCGCCGCCACCCCCGCCTCCACAATCGCCGCGGGGGTGTCAAAGTCGGGCTCGCCGGCGGCAAGGCCAATCACCTGGGGGGAGCGGCGGCGGTGGGGTGGGCGGGGGCGGCCGTTGCTTTTGGGGGGGCCGGGGGCTGGGTTTCGCGCCTGGCGGCGCCGGGGCGGGCGCGCGGCTGCTAGCGTGCCGCTCCTCGGGCGCGTGCGCGCGCACATGCGGCTCGGGGGCGGCAGCTGCTTCGAAGGTGCGGAGCGCGCACCGCCCTGCCCTGCCCGCACGCGCCTTGCTGTGCTCCGCCCCTGCACACAAGCTGCCGCCCCCGGAATGGGAGGGGACAGCCCCCCCCCCCCCTCAAAAAAAGGTCAAAGCCCCCAGCCGCACGTCGACGCCCCCCTCCCGCATGGCGCGCGCCATGTCGGTGAGCGCCATGGTCTTGGAGACCTTGAGGCTCGACACGCGCGGGTTGAGCGTTTGGTCGACCTCCGCGGCGGCGGCCGCGTTTTGGGCCGCCATCGCGGCGCGGCGCGGGGCGCGCGGCGCGGGCGCGTGCGGGCGGCGCGCCGCTGCTGCCGCGCCGGGGCCGGCGGCCGCGCGCCGGCTAGCGTGGTGCTGCCGCTGCTGCTGCTGCTGCTGCTGCTGCACTGAGCCTGATAGCTGCGATGCGGCCCCAATGGTCTGCATATCTCTTCTCCCGCAAGCCCTGCGACGGCAGGGCGGACGCTGCGCAGATCTCTGCGGCCCGGATTTCCCCGCGCTGGCGTGTAGGTGGGACCTGGAATCGCGACGAAGGCCTGCGCGCAGCGGCACGCCAATGTGAGGCGCCAGCGGCGCGGCGGCTCGAGCGGCAGCCGCGCAGGCGCCCCGCTGACCTGCCGTCTCCTCACGTGCTACAGCAGCTCCCAGCCAGCCGACTTCACCCCGTGCACCCCCGAATGCAGGTTCCTATGGGCTCGGGCTGTAGGATTGGTTACCGCCGACCAGCATTGAGGGAGACGCACACAAGGGGGGGTCAAGTCGCGGCGCGCACGCGGCGTAAAAAATTGGGTCGCGGCGGGGACGGGCACGCGGAGGAGGGGGGGGAGACACCCTCGGTGTCCGAAGAGAGGCAAGAGAGGAGAGCGCTCAGGAAAAAAACGGCTGCAGACAGACCGCGGGGGGGTGGCACAGGGCGAGGGGGCGCGTCGAGGGGGCGGGCGGGCAGGTGCAACGGGCGGGGCGTGGGGCCGAAAGGCCTGCTCCGCAAGTGAGCACTCGGCAGCGCCGCAGGCAACGCCCCGAGCGCCGCAGGCGGGGGCTCAGCAGCTGCGCCGCTCGCGCAGCTCCGCAGCCGCGGCAGGCGCCACGGCCGCCGCCTGCGGTGCCGCGCGCCGGCGGCGTGGCCGCCAGCGGCGAGGCGCTGCCAGCGGGGGCTCGCGCCGGCCGCCCCCCGTCCCGCGCGCTCCCTTGCGGGCCTGCCTGCCGCCCGGCCGCCGCGCCGGCGCGCGCGGCCCCCTCATCAGCAGCCGCCCCCCCCCCCTCAGAAGCTGAAGTCGCGCTCGAAGGACACCCCGATGAGCGGCGCCAGCTCCTGGGGCCGCTTGTGCGCGAGGAAGCGCACGCCCTCCAGAGTGTACTCCAGGGTGACGTCGTCCGTGCGCAGGTTCCAGCCCACCTTGTACTTGCCGCGCCCCAGGGGGCGGGACACCGCCAGGCTGGGGGCCTTGCGCACCAGGTTGTAGGAGGGCTCGTAGGTGAAGGGGCCGTCGTTCAGGGCCAGCTTCACGTTGGTGATCTGGGGGGAGGGGGTTAGGGGGGGGGAGGTGCATGCGCGTGTTGGGAGTGGCAGCAGTGGAGGGCGCCAGCAGCGGGGGGCGCCGTCCGCTGCGCGCCGGCGGCCGCCTCCCCTCGGCTCTGCCGCCACCGCCGCCGCCGCCGCCGGGGACGCAGACGCAGCCCATCCCTGCCCTCCCTGCCCTCGATACCCCCCGGCCCCCCCGGCGCGCGCCTGGTCCTTGGTGAATGCGACGCTGGCCTTTTTGTTGGGCGCGAGCGCGCTGATGACCTCGCCAGAGAGGGCGTTGCCCTTGGTCAGGTAGTTGGCCTTGAAGGTGGTCTTCTTGCCGCCAACCTGGGGGGGGGCATGCGCAGCGTCAGAGGGCCGGCTGAAACGAGCGGGCCCAGGGCGCGGGCTGCGGGGCGCACGCCCGCGTGGGGCAGTGCCGCGGTGGGCTGCTGCGCCCCGGACCAAGCCCCCACCCAGCCCCGCGCGCGCCTGGGTGTTGTAGGTGATGCCGGCCTTGAGCGCCTTGTTGGCCAGGTTGTGGGCCGCGCTGAGGGTCACGTCCTTGTTCACCTGGGGTGGGGGAGGGGGCAAAGGCGGGGGCGGGTCCGGCGGGGCTCGCTGGCTGGCAATTGGCCAACCCCTGCCAGTGATAGACGCCGCCCACAAAACACCAACCCCCAGCTGCTGCTGCTGCTGCTGCTGCTGCTGCTGCTGCCGCGGTGCTCCCTGTAAAACGCGGTTGACCGGAGGCTGCGCTGCACAGGTCCGCGCAAGCGGCGGCGCAACGAGCTGCGCGCGCGCGCGCGCGCTTGCTGCATGCGGCCGCAGCCGCCGAAGCCCGCCGCCACGGCGATCCCAGACGGTCGAATCCTGCACACCTTGAGGTCGCCGGACAGCACCAGGCCGGGCACGGACCTGATCTTGCGCACGGTCGTGTCCTGGGAGGGTTGGGGCCGGCCCGCGTCAGCCAGGACCGGTCGACAACTGGCCAATTGCGCAGAAGCGAAAGTGCGCGCACAGGGGACCCACCGAGAAGCCCAGGCCCAGCGTGAGCTTGTTCCCGAGCTTGTGCTTGATCGCGACATCGCCGCTGGCCGAGGGCGAGTGCACGAACTTGAGCTTATCGTCCTCGCGGGAAAACAGGGTCAGGCCCGCCTTGGGGGTGGCTTTGCTCATGCTGGGCGAGCCGCGGGGCCGCGTTCGAGGCTGCCTCCTCCCTGCTGCTGATCTAGTCCCGGGAGGGCTGAGGACGCTGAGAAACACGCCGATTGCCAATATCCAATTGCGGGCTTGGGGGGGAGGAAGAGCCCGTGCCCGCAGCGGCATGCGAGGGGGCGGCCGCCGGCGTGCGAGGGCGCGAGAGCGCGCGCGGTCCGCTCCGCAAGCGCGGCTGACCAGGCTCCCCCCAGCCCGCCAGCGGGCGCGAGTGCACGAGACTTTACAATCGCCTGCGGCCGTCGGTGCACAGGCCGCGGGTAGCAGGGCAGGGGGACGGGGCGCCGACAGGGGGGGCGTGCCCGCGTGCCTGTTGGGCGCTGTTGTGGGGGGGGACACGCTCTGCGTGCCTGTGGGTCAGGTGTGTAGCAGTCATCTTAGGTGTTGAGGAAGGGGCATCTTGCACAACACCCCTGCCCACAGGGGGGGCGCCGGCTGTGCAGCGTGCGGTGGGGGTGCGTGGCTTGCGCGATTTCTTTCAGGCAGTGCGTGGCCATACCATCCATGGGTGGGGGCAGGTGGGAAGGGGGTTGGTTGCTGCCGGTGATGCGGCCAAACAGGATAGCACGCTACTCGGACGGCGTGGGGGGCAGGGGGCTGTGCGGACGGCGCGGCAGCGGGGGAGCAAAAAACCGCCGCGAACCGCGGCGGGGGAGCTCCCCTGCGCCGTGCCGGCGGGCGCGAGCGATCATTTCTTTCTGCTGCCGGCGGCGCCGCCTGTGCCGCCGCCGCCGCCGCCGCCGCCGCCGCCGCCGCCGGCCCCGGTCCCGCGCCGCTCCTTGCCCAGCCGGGGGCTGCTGTCGCCGCCCGCCGCCGGCACGGCCGCAGCCCCCGCGGCCGCGCCCCGCTCGCCCGCGCCCGCCGCGGCCGCGCCCTGCGACCCCGGCCGCCGCGCCCTCACGTCCGCCACGAGCACGGTCACATTGTCCCGCGTGCCCCGCTCCAGCGCGGCCTTGGTCAGCGCGCTCGCCGCCTTGCGCGCCGCCGCGACGCCAAACAGGCCGGCCGCCTCTGCCGCGCGCAGCGTGTGCAGCGCCATGTCCGCTGCCTCCTGGTTGGACAGCACGTCCCACAGCCCGTCGCTGGCCAGGATGAGCACCTCGTCGTCGGGGGCGCGCTCCAGCATGGTCACCTGGGGGGGGGGGGGGGGGGGGGGGGGGGGGGGGGGGGGGGGGGGGGGGGGGGGGGGGGGGGGGGGGGGGGGGGGGGGGGGGGGGGGGGGGGGGGGGAGAGCGCAGGGCGGCGGGGTTGCGCGGCTGGCGCGGCGAGTGGGCTGCGCAAGCAGCACGCCTCAGGCCCAGGCTGCGCAGACAGCATGGGGCGCGGCTGGGCGCGGCAGGAGGGCGGCGGCGGGTGCGCGCCTCTGGCTCCGGGATGACGTAGGGCCTGAGGCAGTGGTCCCCGATGGCGCGGCTGACAGCCAGCTCCCCCATCACACGGTCCCACCACACGTGCCCGCCAGCAGCCTTTGGGGGGGGTGATGCGGTGGTGGTGTGTGTGTGAGGGGTGGGGTCGGGGCGGCAGTAAGCGACAGGCCCAAGCAGCGAAGCGGCAGCGTGGCGGCCCCACGGCGGCCCGGCGCGCGGCAGGTTGGCAGCGCGCCCCGACCCCTCAACCCCCCAAACCCACCTGCACGCGCGCCACCTCGTCGTCGCGGCTGGCCTTGTGGTCCTGAGTCAGCGCCATCGCAACGCCGCCGCGGCCCAGCACGGCGCGCGAGTCGCCTGGGGGCGGCGGGAGGGTCAGGGGGGTCGGGGGGTTGAGCAGGTCGGGCCGGAAGCATGTTGGGGCCGCGCCACCACGCGGCAGATTTTGGGTAATGCGGGCGTGCCGCGCCCCGCCGCGCCGCGCCGCTGGTAGGGAAAACGCCGCAGGCAGTGGGCTCGCACAGGCACCCCTAGCGGCTGCCGTCGCCCGCGGCGCCCCCGCAGCCCGCCGCCCACCGCAGTGCGCCACCCATATGCGCTGGCTGCTGAGCAGCACCACCACCGCGGTGGTCCCCACGTAGGAGCCCTCGCTGACCGCGCCGAATTCGTGGTCCAGGCACACAAAGGCGCGCGCCAGCACCGCGGTCAGCCACTCGCCGTCAGAGGCGGGGGCCAGCAGCGGCGGCGGGGGCGGCGGCGGCGGCGGGGGCACGGGGGGCCCGGAGGAGGTGCTCTGCGTTTTTTTTGGCGCATTTTGTTTGGTGCGTGAGGTGTTGGAAGGAGAAGGCGGCCGAGGGGAGCAGCCTGGCAGCCTGGGAGCAGCAGGCCAGGGCGCCGCTGCCAGGCGAGACCGTGCACGCACCCAAAGCTCAATGCGTGCAACCCAGGCGCTCACGCTGGCGTCGTTGCTGCGGCCCTCTGCGCCGCCAGCGGGCGACGCCCCTGCTGCTGCTTCAGATGCGGACTGCTGCTGCTGCTGCTGCTGCTGCTGCTGCTGCTGCTGCTGCTGCTGCGGTGGCGGTGGCGGTGGCGGCGCCGCAAAGGCCTCCTCGTCGCCGTCGAGGGCTGCGCGGATGCAGTCGAGCAGCACGTGGTGCATGCGCGCGGCACAGTGCTTGGCCGCCTCTGCGCCGCCGTGGCCGTCGTACACGCCTGCGGCGGGGGAGAGGGAGGGCGGGGTCGTGATGGGCGGGGGGCAGGGCGGGGGTGGTAGAGGGCCCAGAGTGGAGCAGGCTTGCGCTGCGCGGGCCTGGTGCAGCGCAGCTGGCTCTGTCCCGCGGGGCCCGCCGCGGCCACACGGCCCCGGACCCCGCCCCGCGAGCCACCCACCGAAGTAGTGCAGCGCGTCCGTACCCCCGGCGCTGTCGCCGCAGCCCACGAGCGCCGCCGCCTCGTCCTCCTCGCCGCCGCCGCCGCTGCCGCCCCCGCCGCGCCCGCGCCCGCTGATGCGCGCCAGCCCCGTGCGGCCGATGCAGCCGCACGCCGCGGCGGCGCCGGCGAGCGCGCTGGACGCGTTGCCGCGGCGCCCCGGGGCCGCGTAGTCGAGGGGCACCTGCACCATGTTGGGCACCGCGGCCCACTTGTCCTCCATCGTGTAGCGCAGCCCCCACACCGCCTTGGTGCCAAAGGGAGGGCAGCTGCCAAGGTCCTCGTCCCGCGGCACCGCATGGCCCTCCGTCGCGCCGCCGCCGCCGCCGCCACCGCCGTGGCCGCGGCGCTCGTGGCGCGGCGAGGACGGGCGGTGGGCGGCGGCGGCGTCGCCGGCGGGCGCCGAGTCGCCGCCCGCGGAGGAGTGCCGCGCGCCCAGCGCGCCCGCGGCGCCGTTGGCGGCGCTGCGCACCGAGGCCACGGACACCGTGCCCCCGCCGCCGCCGTCGGCGAGCTCGCCGCTGAGTGGCCCCGGCGGCGTGGACCCCCCCGACGCCCCCGCCGCAGCTGCCAACCCGCCTGCGGCCGCCGCTGCGTGCGCGGGCACGGGCCCCGCGGCTGCTGGTCCCAGACCTGCTGCGGCACAGTTGGTGGGGGGAGGCGAGCGCGTGGGTGGGGGGCGCGCGCACGCCCGTGGCGCCCTGGCGCACGCGGGACTGGAGGCGCGGGCCGCAGCGGCGCGGCCCCGCTGACCGCGCAGCGGCGGCGGCGACGCCGCCCCCGCCCCCGTCCGCCCCGCCCCGCCCCCGCACCTGCTTCCGACCGCTGGCCAGGCTCGATGGACAGCGACTTGCGACCCCCCATGCCACCTGCGAGCGAGGAGGGGGGGCGGAGATGGGCCGGGGCCGCGGGGAGGCCGACCGCAGCGTGGCAGAGGGCGCGGGTGATCCGGCGCCCGCAACCCCTCCTCACGTGGTCGCGACAGTGCCGTCCTCTGCTCGTCCTTCTGCTCAGAGGGCGCTTCCAGGCTCTGGCTGGGCGAGGGCGTCCCTTCTGACAGGCCCTTGCTGCCCGCCCGCTCCAGGAGGGTGTTGGCCCGCTGCTTCACGCGCGTCCAGAACCCCATGGCGCCCGGGGCTTCCGCTGGCGGCGCTCAGCGGCGCATGCCGGGCGCGGCAGATCGGTGCCGGAGCTCGGGAGCTGTCTTCGCACGTGGCTTGGCTGAGTTGTGGGCAAGATTTCATAAAAGTAGTGTCGCGACGTATGCCGCAAAGAGGAACACCCCGCGCTGGATGTGCGCGCGACTTGCAGGCGCCGTGCGGGCGCCCTCTCCGAGCCGACTGCCGCCTGATGAGGCCAATGCGGCCCCGCATCCCTCAACTTGGGTGTTGGGCCCATTTAGGCTGTTGGCTCCACCTGACACTCGCGCACGCTCACACACAAAGCGCGTGAAGCGTCGCAGCCCTGCGAGATACTTTACACGGGTCGGCCGTCGCGGCCAGCGACCACCACCCCGCGCCTGGACGGGGCGAGGCTTCAGGATTTCACCGCCGCCCCTCGGCGATGAACGCCAGCATGAGCGCCACGAGCGTGACCTGCGTGGCGCTGGGCTGGAACTTGTAGGCGGGGCCCCACGTGCCCTCCAGCGTGCGCAGCAGCGCCTTGGCAACTGAGGGCGTTGTTTGCATTGCGGGTTGGCGCCGGGGCGGACCAAAAGGGGCGGTCCCGTCAGCAGGCGGCTGTGCCAAGGCACGGCTGCTGGCCACGCTCCTGCCCTGTCGGAGCCGCGGGCACGAGGTGCAGATTGCGCAGTCCCCGCCGCCCCACGGGCCCACACGTGAAACCCCCCACCCCCACCCCCACCCCGCGCGCACCTGGCGCGAGCGCCTCGAGCGCCGGCGTGCGGGCGGCGTGCGTGGCAAAGTTCGAGAGCGCGCTGAGCAGCACGGAGAACTGGAGGAGCGCGAGGCTGGCCAGCGTGAGGTAGTAAGACGGGGCCGTCAGCTGCCACAGGAGGGACGCCATTGTACAGCCCGCTGCAGCTAGCTGCGGCTAGTGCAGCTAGCAGCTAGTGCGGCGCTCCCGCTGCTGCGGGCGGCGCTCCCGCTGGACGCCGAGTCGTGCGCAGGGCGCACTCGGGTGCGTGCGGCCCGCGCTTGCGGTGGCTCTCTTTGACCGGATCCGGCTGCGCTGAGCCTCCTAGGTGCTGGAAGGAAGAGAAGAAGGAAGAGAAGAGGCTGACGCAGCTGGCGCAGATCACACACGCGCGGGTTTTCACTTAGTTTGCCCAAATCCAACCGTATCGATCGGTATGTACAATCGCAATTTTCGAACCCCCGGCTGAGAGATACCCGACCGGAGGCCGCCTGTTGCGCCCCCGCCGATTCCAAAGGCCGCCTGCCTTCCCGCTAGCACAGCCAAAACCGGCTTGTGTATATATGCTCAAATCGAAACAGCCCGGGCCCGCTCGTTCCAGGCCCCCGCCGCCGCGCCGCCGCGCCCGTTGACCGGTTGAACGAGCGCTGCGCGCGCTGCAAGCCGCGCCGCCAGGATGAACAACAGCGTGGAGGCGGGCCGCACGCTGGCCGTGCTGGAGGACATGATGGAGGGGCTCAGGTGCGCCGATGCGGGGACCCGCGGCGGCGGCGGCGCAGCGGCAGCGGCAGCACAGTCATCGGCTCATCGCATGCGCAGCACCAGGCCCCGCGGTCTCTGGCGTGCGCCCCGTTGCAAAGACCGCCCCCCATCTGCCGCAGGATGATGTCCCTCGTGACTGAGGAGGTGGTGGAGTCGGCGGACCAGCTGGCGGACGTGCTGGGCGAGGTGGGAGGGTAGTAACGGTGCTTGCCGCGGTGAAGCAACACCAGCACGCACGGGGCCACCGCACAGCCGTGCTGTTGCCTTGCTTGCCAGTTGTAAGGCGGGGCTGGAGCGCACAGCTGTCGGCACCTATGCCAACGCCCCCCTTGCGCCCGCCAGGACGTCTGCGAGCGCCTCATGGCCCACGCCAGCGCATTCGCGGCGTGGCAGCAGGCGGCCGCGGCCCAGCAGCTTGGAGGGCTGCCGCCGCCGCAGCCAGATGGGGGGGAGGAGGATGCCGAGGCGACGGCGGAGGAGCGCGAGGAGGAGCTGCTCGCTTTCGCCACCAAAACGGCGCTGGGGCTGCTGCGAGCACTGCGGGTGGGTGCTCGCCTTTGCGTGGACGTATGCAAAACGAGGGAGCGACACGCCCTGCATCCATCCCGATCAGTCATCTCTCACGCCTCCACTACCTGCCATCGCCGCCACACACCCCGCAGCAATCGCCCGGCGCAGAGCACGCCCTGGCTGAGCTGCAGCCCGACCGCTCAGACGACCAGGCCCTGGAGTCGTTTGACGCGCTGCTGGGCCAGATCCGCGGGCGGCTGGGCACGACGGTGGAGGAGGACGGCTCGCGGCGCGAGCACCAGGCCGTGCTGAGGGAGCGCCACCAACGCGCGGTGGCGGAGCGGCTGCAGCTTGAGCACAAGGCGCGCGGGGTGCCTTGCCCCACCACCGCGGGCCTGCGGTGATGGGCTGTCTGCTATATGTCCAAGTGCATTTTGCTTGGCGCTGGGTCCGGGCAGTGTCGGTTGTTATCCTGAGCTGCAAACCCCTTTTCACCGGTGCCCCCTCATCAGCTCAAGCTGCACCGGCTGGAGCGCGCGCGGCAGCTGGGGGAGCTGCAAGCTGCGCACGTGAGTTGCAGTCAACACGCGTTCAGCCCCACAGGGCAATGCACGCTGGATCACGGGTGGCCGTTGCGTATTGCAGCGGGTGATGGGGTGGCTCGTTGCCACCGCATGTTGGGACGTGAAATAGCTGGCACCGTCAACGGCAAAGCAATGCCCTGGCCCACGCGCAGGACGCCGTTGCGGCCGAGCTGTCGGCGCTGCACACCGACAGCGCAGCTGCGTGCACTGCCGCCAGCGCTGCGGCTGCCTCGGAGGCCGCTGCTGATGCCGAGGCGTTTCAGGCACAGCGTGCAGCGGTGGCGGCCGAGGTGCGCTGCGCTCACAAAGCAAGATACTGCACCGCTTATCATCGAAGCTGCAGCAGCTCGACTGCCTGTCGGCGCCGCCCCCACTGCCCTCTCCTCTGCCACACCCGGCCCTGAACCCCCCCCAACCGCCGCCCCCAGCTCGAGGCCGCCCGCCGCGACCTGGCCGCCCTCCGCGAGGAGTCCCGCGGCACCTCCGCCGCGGCCCGCAAGGCGCGCCGCCGCGCCGAGGGCGACTGCGAGGCTGCCATTGGCGAGTACGACGCAGAGGTGGGGGCGCGCGCGGGGGAGCTGGCGGCGGCAAAGGCGGCGCACGACGAGCTGGCGCAGCAGATAGAGGTGCGGCGCGGGCGGGGGCGGGTTTCTGCGCGGGCGTGCGGGAGAGGGCCAATGCAGGGAGGGCACGCACCCCCACACACCTCCTGCATGAGCGGGCGGCTGGACGGGGCTGCGGCTCGCTCCTGCAGACCGCAGCGCACCCGCGGTGCGTGCCGTCGCCAACCGCCAGATGCCCCCCCCCAAAACAACCCCCCGCAGGAGGTGGTGGCGGAGACGGAGGCGCTGCGGCGGGAGCGGTGCGACTACGAGGAGGCGCAGCGGGCGGCGGCCGAGGAGGCGCGAGCGCGCGAGGCGCACCAGCAGCGGCTCAACGCGGCGGCGGCCGCCATACAGACCGCGTGGCGGGCGTGGCGCAAGCAGCGCGCCGCGGAGGCCAAGGGCAAGGGAGGGGCCAAAGGGAAGGGCGGCAAGGGCGCCAGCGGCAAGCAGGGCGTTGGGGCCGCCAAGGGCAAGGCGAAAGAGAAGTGACGACGGCTGGCCCCGCCCGCCGTGAGCTGTAAACGCGCCCCTGCACCTTGGCACCCCTCTAGCCTGGTCTTCGAGATTGAGCAGCAACGGGGATACTTTTACAGTGCGTGTCACTAAGCGCAGTGCTGCATATGGCCGGCGCTCGGCAAGAGCGTGGCAGGCCGGGAACAGAAACGGTTGCCGTCACCAGCACCGGGGCCTCAAACTGAAGGGAGGCGGGGGGCGGGGGGCGATCAGGCCCAAGGGGCGAGAGTCCACACGACAGAGGAAACGGATCCATGGGGGCGCCAAACCACGAGTCAAGCTTGCCGGATGTACAGCAGCAAGGGGGTCACCCCCAAGTGGGGTGGTCGGGTGCAAGCGTTGTGAGGGTGCGTTGTGAGGGCGCCGTGCTCGCACGGCACGGCATACGTGGCGCGGCGGCCAGGGGGGGGCATCCCCTGCTGGCCCCGCAATGCAGACATGTCTGAGCAGTTTAGGGAGGCAACGGTTTCAATGGGGGCGCTCATCGCGCAAGGGAAAAGTTGATGCAGGCGGCTGAAGCACGCAGTTGCGGACGCTGTTTTGGGGCGTTGGAAGTTGCTTGAGCCATGTTGCTTGACAGGCGCCGGGCACACATGCCCGCGCGCTGTGAAGCATGAACGGGGGCCGCGGCGCACGCAGGCCCCCGAGTTCAGCAGCGGGGCATGCACGCGCGCACCCGGCCCACGATACGTGCCCGCCAGGCCCACTGGCTGGCCGCAAGGCCGGGATTCATTCTGGGGCCGGGCCGGCGGCTGGTACAAAAGCCGTGGTCAGCCGTTGCCGCCGCGCCGCGGGCCGCCTGGGTCAGTCAGCCCCGCCTCAACGTCGGCCGGCGCGCCGCCGTGGCGCTGCTGCGCCGCCGCTGCCGCGCTGGCGCCCGAGCCCTCGTCATCGCCGCCGTCGGCGATCGGCTCGAGCTGCGGGGTGGCGTGGGGGATTGGGTTTCAATGCACGGGTGGTGGTGTGTGGCTGTGGTGTGTGGTGGTGGTGGTGGTGCACTCGGCCACTTTGCGACGGCCCCTGCGTGCGCCCCACCCCACGCGGCACCCACCCGAGACACAAAGCTGCCGCCCCCAAAGCTCGCACGCCGCGCCGCGGCGGCCGCGGCCGCTGCCGCGGCCGCGCCGCCGCCGCCGCCGCCGCCCGGCGGCGACTGCTGCCCGTGCTCCTCCGCCCCCTCCTGCCCCGCCGCGTGGCTGCCGTCTGCGCTGTCCACGCTGTCGCCAACGTAGTAGGAGCGCGTCAGGGAGCTCAGCCGGAGGATGCCGCCCGCCGAGGGGGCCGCGGAAGCCGCGGCCGCTTCGCCCCCCGACCCCGGGTCTGTGCTGGGCGCGCTGCGCGCCGCGGCGCTGGCCGAGGCCGCCTCCGCCGCCTCTGCCGCTGCGTCGAGGATGTCGGCGCTGTGGATGCGCGGCACTGTGTAGGGCGTGAGAGGGGTCGTGGTGCCGCCGAGGCGCGTGCGCATGCGCGTGAGGATCTCGAGGATTTCGTCAAAGGTGGGCCTGGGGGGGGGGGAGAGGGGAGGCGGCGTGGGGTGGTGGGTTGGGGAGGGGGGCCGCCTTGTGGTCGCAGGCGGTCTTTTCGCAGCTTTGACCTGCGGCAGTCGGGCTGCCACCGGCGGCGGCGGCGTGCTGCGCGCCCCGCGCCCGCCCACCTCTTTTCTGGGTCCGCCGTCCAGCAGGCCTCTGCCAGCTGGCGGTACTCGCGGGGGGCGTAGCCGGGGAAGCGGGGCCGCAGGCCCTGCACGGCAACCTGCACGCCGGGGGGCGGGGGGTGGAGGTTTGGGTGTGTGGGGGGCTTTATTGAGCCACTCGAAAGGAAGGCAGCCGCCTCGCTCACAGGGTGCAGGCGGCAGCTGACGCCGCGCGTGTGGGGCTGCTGCGGCCGTATGCAGGGGTTGTGCAACCACTGGTGGGGCAGCCAGCGCGCCCGCCCCTGCCCACCTTGTGGCCCAGCAGCGCGCGGGGCACGTCCGCAAAGGCGTGCCCGCCGGTGTACCTGCGCACGCGAGGGGGGGGGGGCCAGGGGTGTGGGCAGGGCATTGCAAGACGGAGATGGTGTTCTGTTCAGCCGCCGCCCGCCGGCGGACGTCTCATCCACCCCCGTTCAAAAACCCGGCTGGAAAGGCGCAGCCAAAAGCAGTCTGCAAGTCGACGGGCCCCGGCGCGGCTCACAGCTCCCACAGCGTGATGCCAAAGCTGTAGACGTCCCCCGCCTTGGACACGCGCCCCAGCTGCGCCTCTGGGCCCATGTGGCTGAGCGTGCCCTGCACCGCGCTGACGTGGGTGTCGGCGGAGTCGATGCGCACCGCCAGGCCAAAGTCAGCCACTGGGGGGGGGGGGGGGGGGGTGTTGGTTTGGAAGGGGGGGGTGTTGACTGTTGAGGCCCGGGAAGCGAAGGGGCTGGGTCAGAGGCAAGGGGCTGGGTGGGGAGTGGGGCTGGTGGGTTCGCGCGAGCGGGTGCGCACGCGCCTGGCGCACCGCTCGCCCCCCACCTTTTGCCACCACGCCGCGCTCCCCGCCGTCGCTTTTGAGCAGCACGTTGCGCGTCTTGAGGTCGCTGTGCACCACCTGCGGGGGGGTGGCGGGTGGGTGGGAGGCGCGGTGGGGTGGTGGTGGTGGTTTGGGGCTGGGTGGGCGGGGGTACGGCGCTGGCGCGGCCAGAAGCGCGGCGGGCAAGCCCGGCGGAAGCGGCAACAGCCGGGGAGCGGGCCACGGATGGGCCTCGCCTGCCGGGCTCTCACCTGGTGCCTGTGCAGGTGGGCCATTGCGCGCGCCACATCAGCGGCAGTGTCCAGGATGGCCGCGTAGTTTAGGGTGTTGGCGGCTGTTTTTTTTGTTTTTTGGGGGGAGCGGTGTCGCGGTCAGTGGTGAGTGGAGGGGGTTGAAGGCCGGCACCGCCGCCGTCGAGGCAGGGGCCGTGGCAACTGTCAGCGGGCCGTCAAACCAACGGGAAAACCGTCGCTGCTGCCGCTGCTGCTGCCCCTGCTGCTGCCGCTTGCTGCCGGACGCTGCCACCGCTGCCACCACTGCCGCCGCTGCCGCCGCCGCGGTGGTGCCAGCGCGTGCCCACCCGTGTAGAACGCCCCCGCGTCGAGTGCGTCGCGCAGGCAGCCCAGGTCGCAGAGCTCCAGCACCAGGGACACCTCAAAGGCGGCGGGGGCGGGGGCGGGGACGGGGGAGGGGGCGGCGCCTGGCGCGGACAGCTGGGAGCCGGACAGCCTGCGCACGGGGGTTGGGGGGTTGGGGTTGGGGGTGGGGTGTGGGCGGGGGAGCGGTGTGGGTGTGGGTGCGCGGCGGCGCGCTTTGGTTGGAATGCGGGGCCTGCCATTGCCCGCCTCCGCAGCGTGGCGCCGTGAGCGCATGGGGTGCCCGGCAGGCAGGGGAAGCCAGTGTGTGGACCATGGTGCCGTGCGGCGGTGTTTTGCCCGCCCCCTCCCCGCCCCCGCCCGGCCTGCTCACTCCACGACTGTGGGCGCGGCGCTGCTGCTGTCTGTGAGGGGCTTTATCGCGTAGGTGTAGGTCTGCACGATGCAGGGGTGTGTCATGGAGGAGCTGATGGCCGCCTCCATCACAGCCTGGGGGGGGGGGGGGTCGCGGCAGGTTTTTTTGGGGGGGGGGGGGGGGGGTGGGGGTGGGGGTTGGGGGTTTGGGGGGGGGGGGTGGGGGGGGGGGGGGGGGGTTGAGGTTGGGGTTGGATGTTGTGCGTGCGGGGTTTTGGGACCGGGGAGGGTTGGCCTGGCCGCAAGAACGGCACACCGTGCAGGGGCGGACAGCACCGGGGCGAGCCCCCTTGCTTCGCCCCCCGCCGCCGCACCATGCGCTCCCGCTTCTCCGCGCCGCTCATGCGCGCCGGCAGCACGACGGTCTTGATGGCCACGGTGCTGCCGCGCCACACGCCTGGGGCAGGGGCAGTGGGGGCGGGGGTGGGTTGGCCCGACGCGGCCGGGCAGCCACCGAGCGCGCGCCTCACAGGCCAGGGGCACAAGCGGGAGGCCAGGAGCAGCACCCCCAGCAGCAGGCAAGTGGCGGAGCACGTGCCCGTGCGCGCGCCCCCCACCTTTGTAGACCTTGCCGAAGGAGCCCTCCCCCAGCAGCTCCACCAGCCGCAGCTCATCGGGGGCGCCGGCAGACGAGGAGACACCGATGGCGCGGCGCATGTCCTCGATGCGCGCTGGGGGAGGGTTTTGTGGGGGTTGAAATGTGGGGTGTTGAGAGAGGGACCGCACAGCTGCTGGCTCGTCGTTTGCTGCGTCCACGGATGTGAACGCCTGGGATGCCTGGTGCCGCCGTTTGCGGCCGGGCTGGTTGCCCCTGTGGCCCGTGCCCGCCGGCCAACCGCGCCCCCCCCCCCCCCCCCCCCCCCCCCCCCCCCCCCCCCCCCCCCCACCCCACCCAGGGTCTTTTCCTCGAGGGTGCCGCCGTTTGCGGCCGCCCCCATGGCGCCGCTCTCCAGCACGCAGCTGATGAGGTTGTACTGCCGCGCCAGCAGCACATCCATGCGCTGCTTCTCAGCAGCCAGCGCGGTGTTGGCGGCCTGCGGGCGTTGGGCGCGCCGGGCGCGTTTGTTTAGGAACAAGCAGAGGGTGTGTGCGCGCACACGCAGGGGCCTGCTCAAACTCTCGCCTTCTACAGACATGCCAGCCCCCTCCCCTGCGCGCTCCAAGCGCCCCCGCCCTGGCAGGTCTGAGTAAACAAGACAACTCGTCAGTTTTGGGTTGAAAAGCAAGGCGCACCCGTGTCTCTGCCAGGAGCCAGGCCTGCTGGCGGCGCCCCACCAGCACCGCCCCCACCAGCAGCCCGATCAGCGCGGCAGCCACGGTGGTCGTCGCGAGCATGGGCCCGCGCCACCCGGGCACCCAGCCGCGCGCGGGGTAGACCCGCAGCTCCCACTCGCTGTTGGGGACGTAGACGGTGGAGGAAACAGACGCGGGCGGGGGCGGCGGCGGCGTGCGCGAGGCGGCAAAGCGCGTGCGCGTGCCGTTGGGCTGCGGCGCGTAGAGTGCGTATTGATAACCCTGGGGGGGGTGCGTTTTGGGGAGGGGAGGGGATTGCAGTGTGTCAAGGTGAAGGCGTGCCTTGGAATGCAGGTAGGAGGAGCCAGGCGCGCGCAATGGGAGGCAGGAGGTGGGGGGCGCTTTGGCAGCACGGCGAGCCGTGCCCCACAGCGGGCCTCCCCTGCTGGCGACAGCCCCGCCCTCCCTCCCCCTGGTCCGCGGGCCTGGACCCGCGCCGGCCGCGCCTGCTGCGTGAGCGCCTTGAGTCGCGGGTCCGTCCCCTTCTCCACGCTGCTGAAGTTGATGACGCACGACGCAAAGCCCCAAAACATGCGCCGCGTCACGGGGTTGTAGCAGATGCTGCAGTTGTACGGCGGCGCGGGGGCACTGCGCGTGGGGCGGGTGGGGGTGAGGGGTGTTGAAGGGAGCAGGGGTTGTAGGTCGAGCGGCCCCTTTCCGGAGCGCTTGGGCGTTGACCTCGTTGCCGCGCTGCCGTGCACAACAAACTGCAGCCAGCACCCCCAAACTGAAGCCCCCTGCGCCCCCCACCCAAAGGTCTCGTTTGGGTTGGTGACGTTTTCGATGAAAATGGGCAGCCGCGGCACCAGGCCCAGCCAGCCCTGCAGAGGGAGGGCAGCGGCGGGGAATGCGCGCACGTGTTGACTCATGCGTGTTGTCACTGCCTGCTTGCTTGAGCCGCGAGACCGCATGCCCCCTACCCCAGCGCAGCAACCCGCCCCTCGAGCGGCAAGCCCCCCCCCCCCTGCCGCGCGCCTGCTTGAGCATCAGCGGCCCCTGCAGCGTCATCACGCCGCGCTGGATGGTCTCCAGCGCCGCCTGGCGCCGGTCCGGGTCGCGCAGCAGGTCGTGGTTCAGCGCCGCCTCGTTGCCCGGGAGGGGGTAGAAGGAGCGCACCACACCCTGCGCGCACGCACGCATGGGGGGGGGGGTGAGCAGTGGAAAAGGGGGTTGTTGCAGCCGGGCAAAGCCTGGTTTTGAGGGCTGCCAGCACAGAGCTCAGATGCGAGAAGAGGGGGCGGGAGGCGCTTGCACGGTACGCCCCCCCCATGCCACTGCCCCCCCTCGAAGAGCGTCGCTGCCGCTGCCGCCGCCACCGCACCTGTGGCGTCAGCTGCAGGCTGGCCACCGCCTCGCGTTCGGGCAGCTGCGGCGTGAGAGGGGCGGGGTGGGCGGTGGCGTTGGGGGCGGCGGGCAGGCGGAGAGCCGCGCGGCTGGCTATGCACCGGGCTCGCTGGGGCCGGCGGCGCCCATATGCGCCCGCCCCGCCGGCGCCGCGCCGCGCCCCGCGGCGCACCCCACCGCTGCGAGCAGCTCCCTGGCTATGGGGTCGAACCGCCGCGCCAGCGCGGGGAAGTTGGGCTGGTCGTGGATGAAGGTGGCCAGCGCCAGCAGCGGCGCGAGCATCTGCTGCAGCTGGATGCCAAACCCGACGGCGGCGGTGTCGGCAAAGCCCTGCGCCGCGTCGCGGCGGTGGCCCTCCTCGGCGGCGGACGCGACCAGCACGCCGGCGATGCCCGCGGCGGCGAGGGCGAGGGTCACCGCCAGCGCCGCCGCGATGATGGAGGGGTGGCGCCGCACCACCTCGGCGGCGCGCTGCGGTGTTGGGGAGGAGGGACGGGGGGCTGGGCTCCGCCGCCAGGCAGCGCCTGCAGGGGGGGCGGCTCCCTCTGCTGGGCCCAATGCGCACCCCACCACCCTGGCAGAGGCCCACCCAGCCACCCAGCCACCCAGCCACCCACCCGCCCGCCCACCCAGCCACCCACCCGCCCGCCCACCCAGCCACCCAGCCACCCAGGCACCCGCCCACCCACCCGCAAGTCCACGTCCAAGTTGGGCCAGCGCCTGGCGGGGGCTGCCGCTGGGCCCGCCGCGGCGTCCGTGGCCCACCAGCGCGTCCCGGCACGGCTGCTGCCCTCCGCCCACACGCCGCCGCCGCCGCCCTTTGAGCGGTCCACGCCCACAGGCTCGTGCTCGACCGACGGCTGCCTGGACGCCACCGCCGCCGCTGCTGTCGCGGCTGCAGCTGGGGCCTCCCAGCTGCTGCCGCCGCTGCGCGGCGGCGTGCCGGCGGCGGCCGCGCTGCCGGCCGGCTGCGGCCGCGCTGCCAGGGCCTCCTGCAGCTCACGGGCCAGCTCCTCGCGCGTGCGAGGCTGCGTTGGCGGTGGCGGTGGCGGTGGTGGCGGTGTGGGCGGCCGGTGGGGCGGCGGGAGCGGGGTGCGCAGCGCAACCAGGCGGCACCGCGAGGTCTTACCCTCCCCGCGCCGCTGGCCCCCGAGCTCGGCATCCTCCCAGTTGGCTAGCGAGCTGATAAGCCGAGTATCCGGCAACGGGCTGCGCCCGGCGCCGGGTTGGGGAGGCGCCCAGCAGCGGCGAATGCTGCCGGGATCGGTCGTCGAGCGTGCTGCGCCGCTTGTCAACGCGCGCGTTTGGTCGCTTAATGAGGTTTCGTGGCCGGGCCACGTGGTGCGGGACTCATCGGCGCCCGCAACGGCACGCGTCTTGGCCACGCTGCCGCCGCGGGCGGCTGGCGAGCTGCCGGATGCCGTGCCGTCTTCATGCCCACCCCCCAACGGCACGGCCCTCACAAGTCAAGGGCGCTGCATGCGCCCGCCGACCGGCGGGCAGCCATCGACCTGGGCTTGAAGGTGCGAGTGTCAACTGGGCGCGTTGACCTCCCCGCCAGTTGCAATGTTGGAGCAAAGCGCAGCACCGGGCACGACACTAGCAAAGCAGTCCCGCATCCGCACGGCCGAGTGCGGCTGCCGTATCGGTCGCCAGGCGACAGTCATTGTCATTGCCTGGGGCGGCACTGCACGGTGGGGGCCGAGCCCGGGGCCGAGCCCGGGGCACCAAAGGGGCCTTGCTCGGCCGGCTCTTCCATTCTCATTTGCTTCTGCCACCACTTTTAGCCTGCAGGCGACCTCCCTGGACCGAGCGATCGCAATTGTAACCCGCGCCCGCGCTGCTTGCCCCAGGCCCAACCCGAGCACAACAGGCCACCCAGGTGCGCGCGCGAGCGCGTTAAAATCGAAATCAAACGAACACGCGCTCGCGGGGGGCAGAGGCGGCCGGTCTGCCCCGGTGTCGCTGCCAACGGCCAGGGCAAGGCCAAAGCGCCCCGCGACGCAAACTCCCGAGCGGCCCCTGCGCCCCACGCAGCACGAGCCGCTCCCTGGCGATCGATCCGCCAAATTAATGCTGCTGTTGCGGTCCTGGCGCTCCCCCCGCAGCGGCTCGGCGGCGGTCAACTGTTTTGGCGGCGCCTGGCTCGGGCGCGCCCGACACGGGCCGGCGGGCCGAGGCGCACCACGGCGGTCGCTGCGGTGGAAGGCGGGGCGGCGGCGGCTGAGGAGGAGGGCGCCGGCCGAGCCGCAGCCCAGAAGCCCGGCGGCTCGGGGGCCCCCGCGGCGTCTGCGCGACTGCGCGGCCGCGCGCAGCGCGCCCCATCCCCGCGGGCGATGGACGACGACGGCGATGCAGCCGGCACGCGCGACCAGCGCGGCGGCGGCGAGAGCAGCAGCACCAGCGGCAGCGGCCCCTCCAAGCGCGCCCACGCCGTGGGCTCGCAGACAAACGACGACGCCGCCGGCGGCGGCAGCGCCCGCGGGGCCGGCGGCGGCGGCGGCGGTGGTGGGGACGCGAATGAGGAGCGCGTGCGGCGGCGGCGCGAGATCAACCGCAACAGCCAGAAGCGCATCCGCGAGCGCCGCAACAAAGAAATGGACGAGCTGCGCCTCGAGGTGCGCGGGCGCTGCGCCCGCCGAGGCAGCGCCCCGGGGCAGCGCCAGCCTGAGCCGCGTCGCTCGGCCACGCCCCTGATTGCCCGCACCCCTCCCTCCTTCCTGGCCAGCCCTGGTTCTGGCGCCCACCCACCCCCCAACCCCACCCCCCTCTCCCCCCACCCCCAGGGCCAGCGCCTGTCCCAGGAGAACGAGGCGCTGCTTAAGCAGGTGGAGACGCTGACGCTGGCGCGCGCCGACATGCTGCGCCAGGTGCAGGACCTCACGGACAAGTGGCAGCAGAGCATCGCGGAGAACGCGTGGCTCAACCGCGAGAACATCCAGCTGCGCAACGCGGTGCAGCAGCTCAACGCGCTTGTCGGCGGGGGGAGCGGCGCAGCGGCGGCGGCGTCGGCGGCGGCGGCAGCGGCGGCGGCGGCGGCGGGCGAGGGCGGCGCGCTCGCCGCCATGTCGGGCGGCCTCATCGGCGGCGATGGGCGGCGCCTCTCGCTTGCGCCGCCCGCGCCGCTGCTGTCGTCCGCATCGATGCCGCTGCCATCGCTGCCGTTGCGGCCGCCGCTGAGCTCCTCAGCGCCCGCGGGCGGCCTGGCCGCCAGCGCGGACGCCCTCATCGCGGGGCTGCCGCCCTGCCTCACAGGCTCCCTCAGCAGCGCAGGCCTGGGCCTCAGCGCTGCCGCCAGCGACTGCGGCCCCTTCGCAGCGGCGGCGCTGCACGGCGGCGGCGGCGGCAGCGGCGCAGGCGCGAGCCTGGGCAGCGGGCCGCTGGGTCCGCTGTCGGGGCTGCTGCCCCTCCCGCTGCCTCTGGGGGCGCTGCTGGGCACGTCCCAGCAGGTGGGCGCCGCTGGTGCGCGCGCGCCAGAGGAGTCTTCCGCGGCGCTGGCGGCGCCGCCGTCGTAGCTCGCGCCCCGTCTCCCTCCCAGCCTCCCGGCTCTACCTTTTGTCGAAGGACCCAACCGCCCCAGCCAACAAGGCACGCGCATTAAACACGGCCTCCAGCCCATATCTTTGCACCGCGCTTCACGCTCCCCTAATCGATGCGTCTCGCATATGAAGCAGCCGGATTTTTTGATCAGTTTCATGCGCACGACGCCTCTGTGCCGTTGCCCCCTTTGATGTCTGCGCCCCCCACTGAGCGCCCCTCCCCTTGGCGCAGGGCGAATGACCCCAGAGCCCCTTGAGCCTTGGTGCAGCTGGCCCCGAGGGCCGCACCATTAGGAAGCCCGCGTAGAGCCGCGCGCCAAATCTGGCGCTTCCACTGATGCTGGGCGCACCCTGTGGTGCCCGCGACACCCCCCCCCTTAGGTGTAAGGAAAGGCCCCACTCGTTACTCAGTGCTCTCTGTTTTAGAGGGGTGTGACAAAAGGTCGCGACAGGGTGGGGCAGGTTGCGTTGCGTGGCGGGGAGGGCGCGGGGTGCGGCACCGCGGGAGGGGTGTCCCGCCGCTGCGGTGGGCGCGTGCGCTCCCGCCGCGCGCGCAGAGGCAGCCCGCACACAGTGTTCCATCTTGCTCTCTCGTCTTCGAGCCAGTAAGTTCCGGAGCGGTTGCTATGCAGTGGGCGCGCAGTGCGGCATCAGGAAAAAGAGCAGACCACGGCGGCTGCGCACGGCAAAAAAAGGGCCGCTGCCGAATGCAGCGACAGCAGCCTTATGGCCGATTTTCTGGGAGGGGACGCACAGCAATAAGGTGCTGGGCCTGTACATGCGGGTCTCGATGGGGAAGGGGATGGCCTGGCCCCCGTGCATACTCGGGGGGGGGGGGGGGGGAAAACGGGTGCGCGCGCCTAGGCCGCGGCGCGGCGCTTGCGGGGGCGCTCGGTCTTGGCCTCCGCCGCGGGCGCGGCCTTGGCGGCGGCCTTGGCGGTGGCCTTCTTGGCCGGCGCGGGCTTGGCGACGCCGGCCTTGACGCTGCCGCCGTCGAAGCGCAGCGAGTAGACGTCGGTGGCGTTGTTGATGAGGCCCGTGAGGCGGTGCAGGATGCCGTCCTTGAGGTCAAAGATGAGGCCCTGCACGTGCAGCTCCTTGCCGTCGGCCCACGCCTCCTGGACAACGGGGCTGGTGCACACGTTGAACACCTGGGGTTGGGTGGGTGGGTTGGTTGGTGTGTGTGTGAGAGTTTTGCCGCTGGCGGGGTGGGGGCAGCGCGGGCAGGGCGCTTCGTGGGGGGAGGGGCGCCAGCCCGCAACCCCCGGCCCCCGCCGAAGCCGGCGCACGCTGGCAAGCGCGTGCGCACCTCCCACCCGCGCCGCTGCCGCAGCCCCTGCCCCCCCCTTCACCCCCCCCCCCACCTGGCGCATGACGTTGAGCTCGCAGAGGCGGCTGACCGCGGCGTCCTCGTCGAGCTCCGCCAGCTCAGCGGCGGCCTGGTTGCGCGCCTCGCGGATGTCGCTGATCCAGCAGTTGACCACGCCGGGGGTGCGGGCCGGCATGGTCAGCGCGGCGCGCACGGCGCCGCAGTTGTAGTGGCCGCAGACCAGGATGGTCTTCACCCCGAGGCTCTTGACCGCGTACTCGATGCACGCCATCACGTTCATGTCGGTGTGGCCCGCCTGGTTGCCCACGTTGCGCTGGACAAACACCTCGCCGGGGGCAAGGCCCATGATCTGGTTGGCCTGGGGGGGAGGGGGGGAGGGGGCGTGCATGCGCGTGCGTGTGAGTGTGTGTGTTTGCGCGCCGAGTGAACGCGCGCGCAGTCGCCCCGCATCGGAACGCACAGCACGTTCGCGTGTGTTCTCAGGCGGCAGTCGCGTCAGAATGTGGGGCTGAGGACTCGCTGCGCGCTCCGCGCACGGCGTGCCCGTGCCCCCCCGTGCGCGCACGCGCTCACCGGCACGCGCGAGTCAGCGCAGCCGATGTAGAGGAACTCGGGCGCCTGCCCCTTGTTGAGCTGCGTGAAGAACTCGGGGTTGGTCGCCTTCATGGAGGCAGCCCACTTCCTGGGGGGGCGGCAGGGAGGGGAGGGGGGGGGGGGTCCGCGTCGGTGCGGGGTCGCGGGGAGGTGCGCGGGCAGCGGACGTAGTAGGCTCCCTCGCGCGCGGCGCGGCGGGGGCGCTGCGGGCACCCTCGCGCCCCCCGCCGCGCGGCCCCCCCACCATGCGGCCCCTCGTTGGCCCCCATTGGCAATCCTGCCCCCTGCGGCTCACTTGTTGTGGGCCATGAGGTCGTCCAGGTTGTTGTGGTCGAAGCGGTGCTCGCAGCCGGTGCTGCAGCACGCGTCGGCGGCCTTGGTCTTCGGCATTGTGGCGGATGCGGCGCGGGTGGGAGCGGTCCGGGGCTAGGGAATTGGGCGGCAGGCGCTTCCTGAAGCGAAAGCGGGGCTCGCGGAGGAAGGGCGGTCTGCGCGGTGCGGGGTTTCGCGCTGCGGGGTTTTGGTGCCGCTTGACGAAATGCTGAATTGAAGTGGGCTACACAGTGGACGCCAAACGAACAAACCTGCTGTGGCGGCGGCAGTGGGGCAGGCAGCGGGTGCCAGGAGCTCCGCACTTGGCGCGCCGCTGCCCGCTGTGGAACCTGGCCTCACGATGCCGCGCCCCCCATCCCACGCCCCCCACCGGCCTGCGTGCGCGCGCCAGCCAGGTGGTGGCCGTCGGTTGACCGAGCCGCCGAATGCGGCCTGGTGTCAGAGGTGCTCCCGGTCGGCTGCTTGTGCCCGGCGTGGACTGGTGAACACAGGACGTAACACGTGCTCCCGGTCGGCTGCAGCCTTGAACACAGGACGTAACAAAGCAAGTTGCAGGGGGTGCTGGCCCGCCTTGCGACACCCCATTCATCAAGTCGCGCCAGCTGCCCACGCCGCAGTGCTTCACGGCTGCCAGTTCTGCTGCACCCATGCCGACAGGCGTGGGCCGTGGGGCTGTGGGCTCCGGCGTGTCTGTGCCAGGGCCTGGGGTGGACTTGAGCGGAGCAGGCCAAACTGCACCAATACCCTTGTGTGCAAGACACGACTTGTCGCGCCTGGGCATGCGCACGATCACACACCACCACTCCACCAGCGTCAAGTGCGCAACTGGAGCGCTTTGTTACCGTGCCAGCAGCCAGCACCTGGGGCTCTGCCGTCGGCAAACCGTTTGTGCTGCGCCACCTCGCACCGTGACTACGGCGCCCCCCGCCCCCGCCGCTGCCGAGGCGCCAGCCGAGGCGCCGACCCCCCGCGCAGCGCACACACGCATACAATTGCAACCCCCCCATACCCCGCCGTTCAATAACACGTCCACGGACGATCCCAGGCCGACCTGCCCGCAAAAACTCGCATTCAACACCGATCTGGTCGCGCCTCCCCCGGGTGCTGCTTCCCCCGCGTTCCAAGAGCCCCGCTCATGGACATACGGCACTGCCGCCCGGCAGCGGGCGCCCTGGGCCGCATGTCGCGGGGCCTGCCCTGCCGAACAGCGCCCAACGCGCCACGGAGGGCCGGGGGCATGGCTGGTCCGCTGAGGCGGACGACAGGCGAAGCGGCGCGCGGCGCCGTGCTGCGCTGCCGCGGCAAGGTGCGCCAGCGTCGCGCCGACCGCGCTGTGTGCGCCGCGCCGGCGCTGTGTGCGCCGCGCGGCCTCCCTGCCTCGTGCACGCCGCCGCAAACTCAAACCTGACCCGCCGCCTCCCCCAGGCGCGTGGCAGCGAGGCCAGTACCGAGGCGGCTGCGCCCGTCCAGCAGTTCACCGCCGAGCTGCTGGGCCGCCGGGTGGTGATCACCGTGCCAGAGCTCCCGCCCCAGCTGCGCGATGCGCTGCCGCCAGGCGTCAGCCCCGCCACCGCGGTGGGCGCGGCCGCGCTGTCGGCGCTGCTCGCAGGCTACGGGCTGCTGCGCGGCGTCGGCAGGCTGCTGGGCGGCGGTGCTGCCCCGCTGCCGCCGCAGGAGTCCCTGTCGCGGCTTGCGCGCGGCGCAGCCCCCCAGGACGCGGCCGCGCTGCTGGCCTTTGAGGACGAGCTGGCGCGCGCACAGGAGGTGGGCCGGCCTTGAGGCGGTGGCTGCCTGTGTCTGCGGCGCCGCGCGTGCGCACCGCGCTCTGCTGCGGTTGCCCACCAGCGGCTGGCTCGCGCCACGGCCCCCCCCAACACGCCGGACCCTGCTCCCGGCCCGCCCTTTGCCCCCAGATCGCCGCGGCCCTGGACGCGGAGATCGCCGCAGCGCACGCCGCCATGGCGCAGCGCGAGGGGCAGCTGCGCGCCCTCACGGTCGAGGCGCAGCGCCAGGCAGAGGGCGCGCACGCTGCGCTGGCCGACAGCCAGGCGCACGTGGAGCGGCTGGAGGGGCTGGCGGCGGCACTGCGGGAGGGCATCGGCGGCGGCAGCGGCGCAGTGGCGGACCTGGGGCGCGGCACGGCGCGGGAGCTGGTGGCGCGCTTCCAGGAGCTGAGGGGGCAGCTGGAGAGCGCGCAGGTGCGGCCACGGGATGCGTGCCGGCCTGCGCGCTGGAGCCTGCGCCATCAGGGTAAATGGGGTGCTGATCACTGGAGGTTCATGCAGACCTGCACACGCCATCGCTCCACGCTGCCCCCGAACCGCAGTGGCACGTGACCGTTGCCGAGGAGCGGGCGCGGGACCTGGAGCAGCAGCTGGCATCCCTCACCGCAAACAGCGAGCGCCTGTCCGCGTCGATGCGCGCTCTCGAGGTGCGCACGCGGGCAGGATGGGCGGCCGGCGCTGGGGCTTCCTGCGTTTGGGCGCGCAGCCGCAGCCGGTGCTGCATTGGGTTCTGTGCGCAACAGAGCGCCCAGGCGAATGCTGACGGGCGCCATCCCACGTCTTTGCGCAGGACGCCGCGGCCCAGCAGGCCGGTACGACGTACGCCGCCGTGGCAGAGGTGGAGCAGCGGTTGGCAGAGGCTGCCCGCCGCGGCGGTGGGCCCGCCAAGCTCCGGTCGCTGCTGTCTGACCTCACGGCGCGTCTTGCGGGGGTTTGCGCCGGCGCCGAGGAGGCCCGCGCCGGCGTTGCCGACCTGCGCACCGGCCTGGAGGTGGCCCTGGCAGCGTGGCAGCGGCAGCAGGAGATGGCGGCGGCGGAGGCTGCTGCGGCGGATCAGCGGCGGCAGCAGCTGGAGCTGCAGGCCGCTCAGGCCGCCAGGGCCGCGGTGGAGGAGCGGCAACGGCGGGAGCGCGAGCATGAGGCTGCAGCGGCTGCGGCCAAAGCAGCTGAAGAGGAGGCGCAGAGGCGCAAGGAAGAGCAGGAGGCAGCGGCCCGCGCTGCCAAGGCAGAGGGGGAGGAGCGGCGTCGGAAGGAGCAGCAGGCGGCTGCGCAGGCTGCCAAGGCGGCTGCCGAGGCGGAGCGGCGGCGCAAGCAGGAGGAAGAGGCGGCGCGCGCAGCGCAGGCAGCTGCCGAGGCGCAGCGGCGGTTTGAAGAGGAGCAGGCTGCGCTGCAGGCAGCCCGGGTAGCGGCAGAGGAGGGGCGGCGGCGTAAGCAGGAGGAGCTCGCCGCCGCACGCGCCGCGCAGGCTGCCGCGGAGGACGCGCGGCGGAAGCGGGAGGAGCAGCTCGCAGCGCAGGCTGCTGCACAGCGCGCGGCCGAAGAAGAGGCGCGCCGCCAACGGCAGGCAGCGGCTGCGGCCGAGGCTGAGCGCCTTCGGCAGCAGCAGCTGGCTGCCGAGGCGGCAGCCGCCGATGCAGAGCGGCGCAGGCAAGAGCAGGTTGCCGTAGAGGCAGCGGCGGCTGCAGCCGCATCGGCTGCAGCGGCGGCTGAGGCACGCAAGCAGCAGCAGCAGCAGCAGCAGCAGCAGCAGCAGCAGCAGCAGCAGCAGCAGCAGCAGCAGCAGCAGCAGCAGCAGCAGCAGCAGCAGCAGCAGCAGCAGCAGCAGCAGCAGCAGCAGG
>BDRX01000204.1:2759-16013 GCA_003203535.1 Raphidocelis subcapitata | reverse complement strand
CAGCAGCAGCAGCAGCAGCAGCAGCAGCAGCAGCAGCAGCAGCAGCAGCAGCAGCAGCAGCAGCAGCAGCAGCAGCAGCAGCAGCAGCAGCAGCAGCAGCAGCAGCAGCAGCAGCAGGCGGCAGGGGGCGTCGCTGCTGAGGTGGACGAGGTGCGCGCACAGCTTGAGGCGATGCGCCAGCAGCAGGCGGCCGCGCGGGACGCCGCCGCAGCGCTGCTGGCGCGTGCCAAGGCCCGCAGCAAGTCGCCAGACACCGGCGGCCAGGGCACGCCACCCGGCGACGCGCCCTCCCCGCCGGCTGCTGCAGACGTGGCGGTGGCCTTTGTGGGGCAGCCGCCCAGCACGCCGGCCCCCCAGCCTCCGGCGGCGCCCGGTGATGTGGTGGGGCTGGCAAAGAGCAGTTTGCAGCAGGAGCCGCGCAGCAGGGGTAGGGGCGGGGGCGCCACTACACTGCCGTCGCCGGCGCCGGCGCGTGCCGCGCCCAAGACAGCCCAGCTGACCCTGGTCTGCGCTGGCGTCATGGTGCCCTCGCCCAAAAAGGTGGGCGCGCTCCGCGTGTCGTGGAGGGTGCTTGCAAGTCCAGCGTGTGCGCCGGCAATTGAGGTTGCCGCTGAGTGCGGCGCGGGCAGGTTGTTTGCCTCGGCGCACCTCATCACGCCTCGCGCACAAAGCCGCCGCACCGCAGGTTGCCGAGGGCCTGCCTGGCGAGGATGCCTTCTTCGTCTCCACAGCGGGCTGCGGCGCGCTCGGCGTCGCCGACGGCGTGGGCGGCTGGGCGGCAGAGGGCATTGACCCCGCCGCCTACGCGCGCGCGCTCATGGCGGCCTGCGAGCACGCCCTGGAGGGCAAGCGCCACTCACACAGCCTGCTGGCCGCGCTCGAGTACGCACAGGTGGGCAGGGGGGAGGGATGCTTGTGCGCTTGTGTTTCTGGGGAGTGCGCCGGTTGGGGGATCGCTGCGGGGAGCGGCAGGCCGCAAGCCCGTACCCAAGCCGTCGTGCCATCCCCCGACCTCCCCGCCGGCCTTGCCCCCCCCCCCTGCAGGCTGCCACAAGGCTGCCCGGCAGCTCCACCGCTTGCTTGGCCATGCTGCGCTCCGGTGGTACGCTGGAGGTGCTCAACGTCGGCGACAGCGGCATCCGCCTGCTGCGCGGCGGCCGCGTGGAGTGGGCCACCGGCGTGCAGGAGCACGTGTGGAACTGCCCCTACCAGCTGTCGCACCCCTCCTTTGTGGCGCAGACCGACACGCACGCGGACGCAGCGGTGTCGTCGCTGCAGCTGCGGCCCGGTGACATCATCGTCGCGGGCACCGACGGGCTGTGGGACAACATGTGGGAGGACCAGCTGCTGGCGGTGGTCAAGGGCGCGCGCCGCGCGGGGGGGGACCCCGCCGCCGCCGCCGCCGCGCTGGCGCGCAAGCTGGTGGACGCCGCGGCGCGCAACGCCACCGACGCGCGCTACCGCGGGCCGTGGGCCGTGGAGCTGGAGGCGCACGGCAAGGTCAGCGGCCTGGCGCTCGTGTTTGGCGCGCGGGGCGGCAAGGCGGACGACATCACCGCGGTCGTGGGCATCGCGGCGTGAGCTGAACCGCGGGCGCTGGGGGACCCATTTCGTTTGACGCGCCGCGCCGTGGCGGCCCGCGCCCGGCGCACCTTGGTTGCGAGCCACCCCAACAGCATCCCCGCCCCCTGCTGAAGTCTGTCGTGCTGCGCTTCTGCACGTTCAACCCCCCCAATTGATCCATCACCATTACTCATGCGCGCCCTGTGCGCTCAATGTGCAATACCGGTACCAAACTCCCCGTCCCTGCAGCGAGGCACGCACAGGCCCCCAGTGCCGGCCAGGTGGGGATGCACTCGGGGCCTGCACCGCTGGGATTTGCGGGGTGGCTGCGCCCCAGTACATAGCCCACCCACACGCCACCAGCCAGCCCAGGCGCCGCCTCATGCAGCTGGCCGGCACCCAGCAGCTGCGGAAGGTGCAGCAGGTTGGATCGGGTCCACAAGATTGCGTCGGGGGCAGGCTGGGGCAGGGGCAGGTGTAGGGTCCACGCCAGCCGGGCTCGCGCCAGGCGGCACCGCGCAATGGCGCAAGCGTCAATTGGTTCTCAAATGTTTCTGGGCCGAATTTGAAGCTTAGGGGCAAGCTAATACGCCATGCTCGCGTTGCGAAAGGTGGGAAGGGCGTGGCTCGGGCGCGGGAAGGCGCCTTTTCGACGCCCCTCGCACGGCCAACGGACTGACACAAGATCTAAACTCCTTGCCGCGCAGGCCGGGGCCAGCCGGCAGCCTGCCACGGCAGCGCGCGCCTCTGCCGCTGCTGCGCGGGGCTTCGCGCGAGGCGCGCGGCGGCAGCCGCGCAAGCGCGCGCCAGCGCCAGAGGCGCCCAATGAGTCGCTGTGAGTTGGCAGGGAAGGGGGATCAGATCGCGTTCCGGCGCGAGCGGCCTTGACAACGCACGCACGCCTGCGGCCGGCCGCCCCCTCCGAACACGACTGTAACGTGGCAATAGGTGCCGCATGCGTGTCCACCATAGGCCACTACTGGCTTCTCTACACGTGACAACGCCCGCCGCCTCCTTTCCTTTCCTCGCCACCGACAGTGTCGATGAGTTTCGGGCGGTAATGACCCGCCCGCCGGACCAGGACCAGCAACAGCCAGCTGCACCCGCGCGTGGCCCTGGCGCGCCAGCCGGCAACGGAGCGGCGCACGCCCCTACGGCGGCCATGCCCGCGGCCACCCTCGCCCCCGAGACCCTGCAGCGGCTGCGCGCGTGCACACGCAGCGTGGGCAGCGCGCGCGCACACGTGGAGCGCCTGGCAGCGCTGCTGGCGGAGGCCCACGGCGCGCTGGGCGTGCTGGGCGCGGCCTCTGAGGGCGATGGCGGTGACGGCGGTGGTGCCGCGCACCCCCTCGAGCGCCAGCTGGCTTTCATGCTGCAGGAGGTGCTGCGCGACGTGGGGGACGAGATGGGCAGCGTCGCCGACGCACTGGGCGTCGTGGGCGGCGACCTGGAGGGAGTGGAGGGCGCGCTGGTCGCCGCGGCCGCGACCCCGCAGGCCCCCGGCCAGCCAGTCGCCGCCGCCGCTGCCGCTGCGCCCCACGCGATCCAGCAGCGCGCCGACCCGCTGCCCTCTGCTGCCGGTGGCACCGCAGCGGTTGCGGGTGCGCTGCAGAGCGCCGTGCAGCAGCAGGCCGCTGCCAGCGTGGCGGCGCTGACCGGGCTGCGCAGCATTGCGGCCGGCGTGGCCGCCCTGGACGCGCCGGCTGGGGCCCGCGCCGAGCTGGCGGCGCAGATCCGCGCGCTCGCGGCGACCGTCGGCGGCTCCCTCTAGCAGGGGCTTGCTAGCAGCAGACGCGGGGCGTGCCCCCTTGCCGATCCCGGCGCTCGCATGTCACAGCATCACACGTTCCCACCCCTTCCACCCCCCCTTCCAATTTTGGCTCGGCAGTTTTTTTTTGCCATTGCTTAGTAGGTTGAGACGTGTTGTTGCGCGCCGCGCTCCCCTGCACGTGCACCTGTGGCCTGCGCGCCCGCTTTGCCCCCTGTGCGGGGTACACTGAGTCCCCCACCCGCCGCAGCATTTTGCCAACTCCATACAGTCCGTGTGTCCCCACCAACACTGGTGTGCCCACCAACAGGCCGCGCAACCGCATCGCACGTGTTTGTTACAGCCGTTCGCTGCTGTGAAAAGGGGCCACTCGAGGAGCATTTGATTGCATGAGAGGGGGGGATCTAAACAGCGGTCAAAACGAAAAAAACTCTCAAACAGGCCGTGCAGCGCAGCGCAGCCGTCCCTCAGTTGTTGACGGCGGCGGCCGCTGCCGCGGCGTCCGGCAGCGGCGGGACGTAGGAGCGCTCCGCCTCCCAGGCTATCTGCGCCGCCATGGTGATCACGCTGCGGGCGTCGCGCTCATCCAGCACGGGGCGGTAAAAGGGCACGCGCACAACCTGCGGGGGGCCGCCGGCCACCTCGGCGCGGATGTACATCCCCAGCCTGTCAAGCCACAGCAGCTCAGCATACGCCATCTGGGGGGGGGGGGGAGCGGGTGTGTGTGGTTTCATTGCATGCGTGCGTGCATTAAACTCAAGCAGGGCGAGTGCTGCTGCTGCTGCGGCGCGGCGGGCTGCCCCAGTGTCCTGCGCATGCGCGCCCATGCCCCCCTCCCCGCCCGCCCGCGCGGCGCCCGCCCTCCCCGCCCCCGGGGGGGCCCGTGCGCTCACGTCGACGAGTGCCGCCCCCAGGTGTGCGGCCACGATGCGGTAAATGTCCTCGGCGCGGTCGTTGTTCCAAACGCCAATCAGCTCGCCGGCAAAGCGGCGCAGCGTGTCGGGCTCCGCGCCGCGGTAGTCCTCGCCGCTCACCGTCACGCCGGCGCCGCTCTGCAGGGGCGTTGCGCAGGTTGCATGGCTTTAGCAAGTCGGCTGACAGCATGGCTGCCACCAGCTGGTGCCAGACCCGGGCAGGCGGAGCACACCAAGCGCCGGGGCGCTGCGGCCGCCGTCCCCCCGCCGCCTCGCCCCCCCGCGCTCGCCCCCCCCCCCCCACGCACATTGTCGAGGCCGCCGTAGTAGACGCACTGCGCCACGTTGAGCTTGTAAGCCACCGCGCCGCTGCCGCTGCCCTCCTCCCCGAGGTCGTGGGGCGCGACCGTGCCCTGCAGCGCCACCGACGCAACGCCGCGCGCCGGGAACGCCGTCGGCTGCACCAGCAGCGATGCGCGCGCGTCGCGCGCGAGGTTGGCGGCCTCCGGCGACGCGCTGGCGAGCGAGATGACGGGCTGGCCGTCGCTGTCGAGCGCGTATGCGACCGGCGCGCCAAGGGGGGAGCCGTCGGCGCAGAGCGAGCACAGGGCGCCCTCGTTGACGATGTCCACGATCGTGCGGGCGGTCTCCGCGGGCGTGGGGCACGCTGACGCATGAGAGCCGTTGCTGCTGCTGCTGGTGGTGCCGTTCTTGGCGCCGTCGGCCACGCCCACGACGCGCCGCGGGACCTGGGCCCTGGCCGCGCCGCGACCCGCGGGCGCCACGGCCCTCCTAGCGGTGCTGCGGGATAGCTGGCCGATCATGGTTCCTACGCGGCCGCAATGGGCCCGCGGGGGCTCGCTTCCGCTGCGGGCGGTGTCGCCAGGCTCTCGTGGCGCCGCTGCAGCCAGGTGGGCGCGTCGTATCGGTTTCACGATTCAAGATTAGATGGCTTGCGCGACAACGGACCGGCTTTGACGACCCCAATCTTGACGGGAGCTGGAGAGGCTCCGAGCAGGTGCACGCCGGCTTGGGCGCTTGGGGGGCCGTGGACAGCAGGGATCCTGGGCCTCGCCGCCCATCCGGTGGTCTGTGTGGTCGTCGGCCCAACCCGGCGCTGCGGGCGGACGGTTGCGCGCCCGGCCTGCGCCCGCCCTAGCGCCCCGCGGCCCAGATTGCGCACATTTCTGGGGCTGCCCTGGCAAGCCCTTTTTGCAAACTCGAGTCCAGCGGCAGAAGAGCCGCTTGTTGGGGACCCCATGGCATTGCCAAGGTCAAACGGGCCTGCGGAGACCTGGTCAACACTGCGCGCAGCACAGCGGTTTGGCCCGGTTTCAATTGGTAGTTCCACAGCAGCCCCGCAGCCAACCAGTCAAGAGCAAATGGGGGGGCGTGGAGCGTGGCGCTCGCGTGCCATGCCCGCAGGCTGCGGCACGGCGGCAGCACCAGCGTTGCCAGGGCTGCGCGAGCGGCGACGCCCCTTTCAGCTCGGCCCCCCTCACTTCACCTCGCCCTTCCCGGGTGGCCAGGGGTCCCGGGGCTCCGTTGCACATTGCCGCTCGTGCACCAGGCCCGGTCCCGAGCGGGCGCACGCGCGCCGGCAGGCCAGCGGGCGCGGCAGCGGCGGCGGCGGCGGCACATAGGCCCCTCCCGGTCCCGGGCCCGCCCTCTCCTCAATCAAGCAGCAGTACGCGGTTAAACTGAGGACGTTGCAACCATGCGCGTCGTCTCCGCTGTCCTGCTCGTGAGTGTGGCGGGGCCGCGGAGCTGTTCCACCGCGCCGGCGTCGCCTGCGAGGCAAAGGACCGCCTGGGCTGCCCTCGCTGGCATGCTCTTACCGATCCGCGCTCGCGCAGGGGCCCCGGCGCCCTGGCCCGCCGGCCGCCCCCGCTCAAGCACCGCTCTCGCGCCCGCCTCGTCCCCCCGCGCGCAGGCTGTGCTCGGCGGCAACGCCAACCCCACCGCGGCGGATGTGAAGAAGATTCTGGGCTCCGGTGCGCCGGGTTGGGCGGTGGGGGCGCTGGGGGGCAGCCGCCCGGAGATCGCCGTCTGTCTGCTCCTCAGCTAGCGTGTTCCAGCAGCTTTGGCAGCTTGCGCGTGCAGGCCAGCAGGCGCTGCTCAGTCCGCTGCGGCAGGCGGCGCGAAAGCCGCGCGCCGCGCGCAGCGCGCGCCGCGTCCCCATTGCTGGCCACCCACCGTTCCCGCTCTCCGCTGTCCTCTCTTCCCGCAGTGGGCGTGGAGGCCGACGCCGCCAACGTGGAGAAGCTGCTGGGCGAGCTGGCCGGCAAGGACATTGCCGAGCTCATCGCTGCGGGCCGCGAGAAGCTGCAGTCGGTGCCCTCCGGCGGCGGTGCGGTCGCGGCCGCCCCTGCTGCCGGCGGCGCTGCCCCGGCCGCTGGCAAGGCCGAGGCCAAGAAGGAGGAGCCCTCTGAGGAGGACGAGGTGAGATGAGGGCGTTTGTCTGCAGTGGCACCGCTTGGCGCCCTGGCTGCCGCCACGTTTAGAGCTGCCTATCGCGCTCTGCTGCTGGCCCGACCCCTGCCCACGCCCCCCTCCCCCCCCCATAACGGCCCCCTGCCACCACCCCTTCCCCCCCGCCCCCAGGACATGGGCTTCAGCCTGTTCGACTAGGCGCCTTCTCGGCGGCCCTCGGCACGGCTGCCTCCTGTCGGCCGGCGTCGAGTCCACGAGTAAAACCAGAAACCTCGTTTTTGCTGGTCAGCTGGTGGGCGCGGCAGAGGGCTCACATTACACTGCGTTCTCCGCAAATACGGAGCTGAGCTCGCTGTCAGACAAAGGGGAGGGGGGGATGACAGAGACGGGAAATCAGGAATCAGGCGGTCTTGCTGGCAGCGCGCGCGTTCACGGGGGCCCGATTTGCCAGCTCGAGGCGCTGACAGCGGTGCGGCGCGTCATCAGTCGTCCCACTCGCCGAAAGCGTCATCCACAGCGTCCGCCCAGCTCTTGGGCGGCGGGCCGCTGCTTGAAGCACCTGCGGCAGCGCTCCTCGACTCCTGGGGGGGGGGTGGGGTGGCGGTGGAAGGGCTTTGTCTGGTGCCCGTGGAGGAGGGGTATTCAGCCAAGCATCCACAGCGCCCTGCAAGCTCTCCTGCTTTGTACTCCCGCCAGCACTCCTGCAAGCACACCTGCTGCGGCGCAGCGCAGATGCGCTTGGAGGTGGTGTCGCGCTGCCACGCGCCGCTGCCGTCGTCGTGCGCGCCCTGCGGGTGGCGGCGCGCGAAATGCTGTCGGTCAGCATGCGGTTGAATGGCCTACTCTGGCCAGTGCGCACAACCAAGCAAGCATGCGCACATGGTCGGGTGCCCCTCCCACAAGCCAGGCAAACCACACGCACCGGTGCCGGGCTGGTGCGGTGCTGCCGCTTGGAGGGGGTCAGCTTGCGGACGCCGCCCGCCCCATCGCTCCCCGGCGGCACGCTGGACGGTGCCCAAGCCTGGTCCTGCTGCACCGGCTGCAGGTAGGCGTGCGCCTGCTTGGGGGGGCGGTGGCCCACCTGCGCACCCTGCTGGCGGCGACGGTCCTGAGGTTGCTGCCGGGCCTGCTGCTTGCGCTGCTTCGGCTGCTGCTTCTGCTGCTGCGTCTGCTGCTGCATCTTCTGCTGCGGCTGCGTCTGCTGCGGCGGCGTCTGCTGCGGCAGGGGCTGCTGCGGCGCGGGCTGCTTGGACTGGCTGTCACCGCCCTCCTGGGGGTCAAAGGCGTGCAGGCTGCGCCGCCACTTGCGCACCTGCGCCACGGCAAGGAGGACAGGGGCATGCGGGCATATCAGGTTTGATGCATACGATTATTTTTTAGGACATGCATGTGTTCGCTTCAGCTGCAGGACGCATGCAGCCCGCCTTGCATGCAGCGGGCAGGCCGCCGCGCACCAGGCCAGCCCAGCAGCGCTTGCTGGCCTTGAGCTTGATGTCTGGCGTCTGGGGGTCGGCATCCTTGCCGCGCAGCTTGCGCTTGTGCCTGTCGTGTGGTAAGAATTGGTGAGTGGTGAGTACATGGCGCGTCAAGCAACGCCGCTTACGAATGCCGGAATGGTGTCAGGCGCAGGTCTGCTGCAAGCCACGCGCAACGCCACCGCCTCGCTGCTGCAAGCCACGCGCAGCGCCGCGCCCCACCTGGGCACCATGCGCACGTAGTTTTGGTAGGCCTGCGTGTTCTTGCCGTACATGACCTGCTTCTCGCGCTGCGCCAGGCGAACCGGGTCGGTCTCTTCGCCACCCTCCTCGCCGCCCCCGTCGCTGTCGCTGCCGCCGGCCTCCTGCGGACCCGGGACCGTGCCCGCGCGCTCCACAAGCACGTAGTCGTCCTCCTCGACCAGAAACTGGTCGGTGGTGTCCATGGCGCGGCGCGGGTTTTGAGTTCCGCGCGCTCGGCACTTGAAATCGAGCGCGGCGCGGGAAAGGCGGTTGCGGATACTGATCGAGGCTGAGGTGGTGAAAGAGAAGGTGCGACGAAAACAAGGTGGGAGTCGGGAACAGGGATTTCAAACGGTGGCGCAGCGTCACCCCTCACACCAGGGCTGGGGCAGCCCTGGCAGCGCAACCCGAGCGCGCTGGCGTTGTGAGCTGCATGTCAACTCTGATACGTCAACCTGATCTAACAAACATGGCGTACTGTGGGCTGGCCGCATAGCGGTGCACATGACATGGTGCTGCCGGCACAGCCCATGCCGATGGGCTCAGCTGAGCCCCAGCCGCTGCACTTGCATTGCCCATCTGCATGCCCTGTTGGGACGCGCTTTCAGCGTCAATTGCATACCCAGCAAATGCAACATTACAGGAATGGGGGGCGGGTGGTGGTGGTGGGGGGGGGGGGGCGAAAACACGGGAGCTGGGGGTCGAGGGGTGAGAAGGAGACAAGCCGGGCGCAGCAGGGGCGACACGCGCGCGCAAAGGGGCCGGCGGCCGTGCCTAGTGCTGCACCCACGAGATGGACTTGAGGTCAACGCCCTCCTGCACCAGCTCCCACAGCGGGCTCATGTCCCGCAGCTTCTGCACGTGCGCCACCGTCATCTCCACCGCGCGGTCCACCTCCTCCTCCGAGGTGAAGCGCCCAAGGCCGAAGCGGATCGAGGTGTGCGCCATGTCCTCCTCAACGCCCAGCGCACGCAGCACGTAGCTGGGCTCCAGGCTGGCGCTGGTGCAGGCGCTGCCGCTGGACACAGCAATGTCCTGGCGCGGGGAGGGGGGGGCGTCGAGGCGCAGGGGTGGGTGCGGTGAGGGTTTGTGCCCGGGCTGGCGAGGCTGTCTGCGAGAGCGATGGGGCAACCAGAGCGCGGCGCAGAGTGGCAGGCGGCAAAACAGGCCTGTCTCGGGCGGTGTGACGCAGCAGGCGGCGTGTGCGTGTGTGCGCGCCCGCTTGCGCCCACCTTGAGGCCCATGATGAGGCTCTCGCCCTCCACGTAGGCAAATGAGAGGTTGACGTTGCCGGGGTAGCGGTGAGCCAGGTCCTCGGGGCCATTGAGCTGCACGCCCTGCAGGCGGCTGGTGATGCCGCCGCGCAGCCGCGCCTCCAGCCGCCGCACGTGCGCCTCGTCGGCTGCCATCTCCCGCTGCGCAACCTCGCAGGCCGCGCCCAGGCCGACGACCAGCGGCGCCGGCACCGTGCCGCTGCGCAGCCCGCGCTCCTGACCGCCGCCGCTCATCTGTGCCTCGAGCCGCACACGGGGGCGGCGGCGCACGTACAGCGCGCCCACGCCCTTTGGGCCGTAGAGTTTGTGGCCGCTGATGGACGCGAGGTCGATGCCGGCGTCGCCCACGTTGAGCGGCACCTTGCCCACCGCCTGGGCGGCGTCGGTGTGGAAAAACACCTTGCGCGCCCGGCACATCGCGCCGATGTCGGCCAGCGGCTGGCGCACCCCGATTTCGTTGTTGATCGCCATCACGCTGACCAGCGCGGTATCGGGGCGCATGGCTGCCTCCAGGTCTGACAGCGCCAGCCGCCCGTCCTTGCTCACGGGCAGGTAGGTCACATCCCAGCCGCGCTGCTGGAGGTGCCTGCCGGGAGCGAGCCGCGGGGCGGGTTGGGGGTTGCGGCTCTGGGCACGCTGCAAGTAGTGCGCCACGTCGCGAGGGCTGCCCGGCCACATAAGCGGCGGGTGCAGGCCTGCTGCAATCAACGGCTGAATCCGCAGCGGCTGCGCTGCATGTTGCCTGCTGCCTGTATTTGCGCTCCCTCGCCATTTCTCACCTGCAGGAGTCGAGCACACACTTGTGCTCTGTCTGCGTGGTGATGATGTGGCGCTTCTTGTCCTTGTAGAAGCCCGCCACGCCCTTTATGGCCATGTTGTTGGACTCGGTCGCGCCACTGGTGAAGACGATCTCCTTGGGGTCAGCACCAATCAGGGAGGCCACCTGCAGGGTTGGGGGGCAGGGGGTTGGTTTCAGCAAGGGGCGGCGCCGGGGGCAAAAGGGGCAGGCGCTCGGGCTGGGCGATGCAAAACTGCTGGGCGATGCTAACAGAGTGATTGAAGAAAGCCTGTGCCGGCCGGAGGCGCACCTGTGCGCGCGCCTTCTCCACCGCGTCCTCGCTCTCCCAGCCGTACATGTGGGTCCGGGAGTGCGGGTTGCCAAACTGCGGGGCAGGGGAGGAGGGGCCGTGGGCGCACGTGAGGGGGCGGCGGCCTTGAAACCTTGCAAGCTGCGCCACGACTCTGTCCGTTCCCTGGCGGCGCCCTGCGCCGGGGTCGGCTGTTTGGGCTGCGGCTTCAGCCCCGCCCAGCCCCGCACCTGGTCCACCATGTAGGGCAGCATCGCGTCCAGCACGCGCGGGTCCAGCGGCGTGGTGGCCTGCATGTCCAGGTACATCGGCGCGCCGCGCAGCTTGATGCCCTTCATCTCAATGCCTGCGGGCGCGGGCCGCAAGGCGTCGCAGCCAAGCAGGGGCCGATTGAGCTGCTGGATCGCGGGCGGGGCGGCGCTCCAGGGGCTGCGCAGCGGTGGCGCGCGCTGCGCGCGCCTGCGCCGCCTGGCGGCCGCGGCGCCACCCCGCTGCCGGCTTCCGCCACCCAGTGGCCCCAGGGCCACGCGATCGATCCTTCGCGACGCCTGGCATGCGCCTGCGCAGCGCTGCGCGGCGAGGCTACCACGACGCGGCCCCCCGCTCACCGCCCTCCTCCTCCTCGGGCTGCGGCTGCGCTGAGAAGAAGCGTGCGCACGAAAGGGATCCCGATGCGGCTGGAAAGGACGCGAGGCGCGCGCCCGCGGCGCGCGCGAGCTCCCCTCCGAGCAGGCGCAGCATGTTGGCGACTCCCTGGACGATCGCCTGCTGCCGCGTTGTTTTCAGAAGCAGAGGAGCAGGGTATACGCGGCCCGAAAGGAGGCAAACCCGGTTGAGCCGGCCAGCGACGGCGCGCACACCGCGGCGGCACCGGCACGCGAGGCCGGCAGGCGCCGCCGGGCGCCGCGCCCGGGACTCGCTGCTGCGGCGGGACCTGGGTTTGAGCTTACACACTGGTCACTGGCCAAGCGTGGGGGCTTCTTCCTCCCTTGGGGTGGCGAGCGATCCAACACAGGGCTGGCCGCTTGCGGGCGGGCGCGGGCCCGCTACCTCGGCAGCGCTTTTTCACAGGGCGTGCAGCAGGCGGCGGTGGGCCTTGCCAGCGGCGGCGGCCTCCTCCTCGGGCTGCTCCTCCTCGGCGTCGCCGTACTCCTCGATGGAGGCGGCCTCAACGGCGGCGTGCGTGGCGCGCGCCTCCTCGGCCACCTCCTTGGGCACCATCACCGCCTCGACGGCGTGCACCACGTAGGTGCTGACGCCCTCCTGGTAGGGGCCCTCAAAGGTCAGGTCGCCGCCCTCCAGCGCGTCGGCGTACTCCTCGTCGTTGGCCTCGGGCTCCTCGTGCTCCAGGTCAACCCTGGGGGGGGGGGGGGGCGGCAGCGGGGCGAGGGGAGGCATTTCAGATCCCTGCGCAGAAAAGTCGGCGCGCTCCCCGAAAGCGCATGCGCCGCGCTGCATGTTGACCAAGCCGCGTGGTGGCGGCGGGCGTGTCCCACCCCCTCCCCTCATTTTGCGCACCAGGTGTGCTTGAGCTCGATGTCGTCGTCGCCCTCCTTGACCACCTCGAAGCTGTGGCCAGACAGAGTCGCCAGGGGGCCAGAGCTCAGCTTGGCCAGGGGAGTCACGCCCTGGGTGATGTGGTAGGACAGGATCTGCGAGGCGGGGCGGGGCGGGGGTGGGGGTGAGGACAGGGGTCATGCGATGGCGAAGAGCGGTCGCTGCCGGCACTGGCGCGCGTGCGGCGCCCAGCAGCAGCAACAGTAGCGCTTTTGCACGCACCGTGCGGAACAGGTTGAGGTGCGCGGGCGAGCGGTCCAGGAATGCCTCGGCATCGGACTCATCTCCCTCGTAGCCCATCTCGAACGCAAAGTCCTCAAAGGCCTGCGGTTTGCCGGTGGCGTGGTAAGAGCATGAGGGTTGGCGACGGCGCTTAGTACCAAGGCGCACAGCCTGCGCGTTGGCCGTGCACGAGCGGCTCCTCTTGTGCACAATCTTTCGCGGTGCAGCAGCCGCGCCGCTGTGCTGCTGTGCCGGCCCCTAAACAAGCACCGGCGGCTCACGTCATTGGTGGGGCAAAACTGCGCGGCAGCGGCGGCGGGGGCGGTGGCGGAGGGGAACGGGGTAAGGGCGGGGGCCGTTGAGCAAAAGGCAGGCGGCCATGGCAAACCCGCAGCCCTGCACAGGCCGGTGTGTGGTGCCGCACATGCGCTGCTGACATGAGCCGAACAACGTGCTGAAACACTGCATTCCCAATGGATGGCAAGCCAGGCAAGGCACGCTTCTGCGCGCCCTCCAGTAGGGTTACGGGTCTGGCCTCCGCGCGCATGCACTGTGCAGCACTCAGCGCTGTCCAGGCAGGCTCAAGCCGCTCACCACCGTGAAGCCGCTCTTGAAGTTCACATCCGGCATGATGCGCTCCAGAGCGGTCTTGCAGATGGAGAGATCGTCCACCGCCACGTCCTGGGCCGTGGCCAGGCCTGCGGCGAGGGGGGAGGG
>BDRX01000203.1:0-32950 GCA_003203535.1 Raphidocelis subcapitata | reverse complement strand
CGGCGGGCGGGCAGTGAAGGGGGTGAGCGAGTGCAAGGTGCAGGCAGGCAGCGTCGTGAGTTGGGGGCCGGCAACGGCGCAACCCCAACCCGGCAGTGCGCAGCCCCAGCCGAGCCGAGTCCCGCCACCTCAAGCCCTCCCTCCCACCCCCAGCGACCCACCTCCCAGTTGGCGTCTGCCGAGGCGGAGTCGATCTTCTGCTCCGCGGGGCGCACCTCCTTCACCGCCGCCTCCACCGCGGCGGGCGTCACCCCCGCCTCCCCCATCGCCGCGGCGACGTCGGCGTCGTGGATGAGCGTGGTCAGCAGCACGTCCGCCCCCAGGTAGGCGTCCCCGCGCGCGCGCTGCTCCTTCTGGGCCTTCTTCAGCAGCGCGCCCAGCGCGGGGCCCACGAACACCTCCCCCGCGTCGGCGCCCGACACCTTGGGCAGCCGCACCAGCCGCTTGCGCAGCGTGCGGCACAGCGAGGCCCAGGCATCGTTGCCCGCGGCCTTGGCCACCGCCTGCTTGCCCAGGCCCTCGTCAAACACGGGCACCGCCAGGTGCAGCGGCGTGACCTGCTGCTGCCCGCCCTCCTCGGCCAGCGCCACCGCCGCCTGCAGGAAGCCCGTCACCGCGTCCGTGAACTTGTTGGCGCCCTGCATCGCGCCCCCCGATCGGTTGTGCTGCTATTGGCGTGCTGCGAGGGCGGGGGTGCGTGGGTTGGCAGCGGCGGAGACTGAGTCAGCAAGCGGGGCAGCGCGCGCAGCGGCAGCGTCCGGGAGCGGCGGCGTGCCGCGCGCGGCACCGGCGCGCCGTTCGGAGGCTGCGGCCGGCGTGAGGCCGTTTTGCTAAAACACACGCAGCAATGGGGGTTGTGCGGCGCCGGCGCAGCCGCGAGCGGCGTCGCCGCCGCCCGCCCGCTGGCGCTTGCGCCATGCGCGAGCGCCGCACGGCCCCGCCAAGCGCATGCAAACGGCGCCCGCGCGTGCCCAATGGATGCTATAAAACCCACTCGACCCCCCTCCGCCGCTCACCTGCTGTACGCTCGCCGCGCCGGCCTGCTCGGGAAGGTAATCTCGCGAACCTGCTCGCTGGATTGGCTTGCTTCTTCGTCGCGTTCAGGCGCAATCGTGTTGTAATGGTTGTGATTCCGAACTCCCCTTCGCCTGCGGAAATAAAGCAGCTCTGGCTGGGTTGTGTCGAAGGCTCCAAGGCTCCCCGAACAACCCGGAGCATTCTCGAAGCGGCTTCACCGCGAGTGCGTTGGTACCCGAATCCCTCCCTAACGCCTCCTGCAGTCCACCCCCAGGGAGGGGCGAGCTCCTCATCAGCCCATGTCGCGGCGCGGGGCGCCGAGGCAGGCGCGCTGCGCACACCGAGGAACGAACCCAGCAGCCTCCCAGTTCTGCGCAAAAGCACCGTGTTACTCACAGATTAAGGGAGAGGGTTGCTAACTGTTGTACAGCAGCACACACACAAGTGGGACACCAAACGACAGGCAGGGCGACCGAGCAAAGCGAACAACACGTTGGGGCGGTGGGCCTTCCCTCACGCCGCGGCGGCGCGGGGCGGCTTGCCGGGCTCCGAGCCCGCCTGGGCGGCGGGGGCGAGCAGGGCGTAGTGCGCCGTGTAGGCGGCAGTGCAGACCAGAACCCACGTGCTCAGAAAGGCGGCCACATCGCGGCCTCCGCTGCTGCGCCCGCCGGCGTCGGCGCCGTCACCGGCACCGCCGCCGCCGCTGCCACCGCTGCCGCCAGAGCCGCCCTCGCCGCCGCTGCCGTTGCCGCCGTCCCCACCGCCGGCGTCCAGCTCGGGCTTGGCAAAGACCGCCGAGCGGCTGGCGCCGCCGGTGGGGCGGTTGGCGATGGAGGAGGCCGCGGCCTGACCCAGGCCACTCCCAGAGGGCACGGCGGCGAGCCGCGAGCCGCCGCCAGCGGGGCGGTTGGCGATGGAGGAAGCCGCGGCCTGACCCAGGCCACTCCCAGAGGGCACGGCGGCGAGCCGCGAGCCGCCGCCAGCGGGGCGGTTCATCAGCGGGGAGGCTGCTGCCGGAGCGCTGGCCTGCGCGTTGCTGCCGGAAGGCAGCGCGGCCGGGGACCGGGCCCCGCCGCCGGCGGGGCGGCCGACGAGGGGCGACGCAGCCGGGATCATGGCGGCCGTGGCGGCCTCGCTGGAAGGCGACAGCCGCGCTGCGCCGCCAGCAGGGCGGTCAAAGCCAGCGGTGGCTGCGCACACGGCGACGGAGCGGGGTGCGCTGCGCCGGCCGCCAGTGGCGGCGGGAAACTGGCGCCGCACGGTCAGCATCGTTGGGGGTCTCTGGGGGGATGGGGTACAGCCCTGCGGGGAGCCGCGGCAAGGGAAAGCGAGGCAGTGGCTTAAGAGTGGCGTTGGACCGGCCGCCCAGGTGCACCGATCGCAGCGCTTCGGCGCGGCAGCGCCAGTCCACATGCGCCGCCCGGCCGCGCGGAACGGCGAGAACGGCCCAGCAGCCCGCGCGTGCAGAACATAGGCGGCGTTTTTGTTGCTTGGAGCGCCCACCTGCCGGCTCTCAGGCCCGATCGAGGTCCCGCGGGGTGAGGTTTGGTGGAGCGCGCGTGGTAGGCTCTCGAGGGCGCAGGTTGATCAGGCAGAAGCACCAGGAAAAGGCGATTTGGTGCTTCGGTAAAGGCTTTGAGCGTCCCAGCGGGCGGGGCGAGCTTGAAGCCGCCCGCGGCCGCGCCAGCGAGCGGAAGCTTTGCGGCCAACCGAGCCAACGTGCGTGAAGCTGAAGGCCCTCGCTGCCCCTGCCCCCCCTGCCCCCTCTGCCCCCTTCCCCTGAGCCCGTGTTGCGACGGATTTACAATAAGGATGGCACCCACACAGCGAACCCCCGACGCACGGCTCTCCCGGCGCACAGCGCAGCAAACAACGGGGCCGCGCCTCTGCACCCTTCGCGCTGCTTTGTACACGCACGCCGCCGGCGGCAGCTGCCGGCGCGAAAGCCCCTCACATCTGTCTAGAGCGGCAGAGCGCCACCGTGCAGGACGCAAGCAAGTTCAAAGAAAGGGGTCAAGGCGGGGCCGCGCGGGTCTGCTCACCCCACTCGGCCCGCGGCGGCGCGGGGGGTGTCGCAGCGTCTACCGCGGGCCCCGCGCAGGGTGAGCCATTGTTTCGGCGGCGGCCAAGCACCGGTTTGGGCCCAAGCGGCGCGGGCCCAGCGCGCTCACACAGCGCGCTGCGCCCCGGCCGCTCAGGCGCCGCCACCGGGCGCAGCGTTGCCGTCGCTCGCGTCGCTGGCCCGCGTGCGGGCGCGCTTGTTGGGCCCCGATCCCGGCCTGCTGCCACCGCCTCGTGTCACGCGCTCTGTGCTGCCGTCCACCGCCGCCGCCGCAGAGGCAAGCGCGCCGCCGCTGGGCCCGGCGGGCGTGGCTGCTGCCGCTGCCTCTGCTACTGCTGCGTCCAGGTCCGCTAGGGCGGCTCCCGAGGGAGTGGCCTCCTCCTCAGCCACAGCGTGGGCGAGCCCGTCTTCAACCATCGCAGCAGCAGCTTCCTCCTCCTCCTTCACACCCTGGCCCTCATCTGCCTCGGCGTGCTCCGCCGCCGCGCCGGCATCGGCGTCTGCGGCCGCATCCGGGGAGGCCGCAGGGGCAGCGGCGGCATCGCCGCTCGCGGGCTCGCTGAGGGGCGACTGGGGCTTGCGGGACGCGGGCGGCGGCATGCTGGCGCCTGGCGGCGTGGGCGCGGGCTTGGGGCGCGCCGCCTTGGCGCCCGCGGCCGCCTGTGCTGCCGCCTGTGCGGCCGCCTGCGCGTCCGCCTGTGCCTGCAGCTGCTGCGCCTGCATGCTGGTGAACATGCGCTCAAACTCGCCCGCCACAGTGGCAAAGGCGGCCTCGCTTCTGGGGGACACCGGCGGGAAGGACGCCGCGTCGATGGCCAGGCCCAGCGGGGCGAGCAGCTGCTGCGTGCCAATCGCCGCCTGGCAGCCCTCGCTGACCGCCGAGGGGCTCTCCGCGGGGCTCCCGCTGGGGCCCGCGCCACCCGCCTGCGGCGCGCGCTGCGCGGCAGGCGGCGCGGCCGCGGGCCCCACGCCAAAGCCGTTGGCATAGACGCTGCCCACCAGCACCTGCGGTGGCAAAGGCGGTGCGATTGAAGAGTGGCGCGGCGTCGGTCGATGCGATGGGCTGGGCGAGTCGCTTGGGCGCGCAGCACCACGCCAGCGGCTATGAAACGGAAGCGCCCGCGCACCAAAAGGCGGGAGCCCTCCCCCAGCTTCGCCAGCGGCGCCCAGCCCATACAACCGGCGACCGCCACGGCCCCTGCCCTCGACCCCCCCTTCCCCCCCAAAAGCGCTCACGTCGTGGGGCGTGTACCGCTCGTGGGGCTGCAGCACAGCGCCGCCGTACTGCTCCAGCAGCACGTCCATGTCGTTGGTTGAAAACTGGGTCAGCTTGCCCTTGTCGTCAAACAGCACGAGTCCGACCTGCACGTTGCACAGGGCCGCCAGCTCCGTGGCGCGGCGCATGAGGCTGACCTTGCGCCGCGTGTACTCGGCCTGGGTGCACGGGGCAACAGCGGGGCCAGGGGCAGCGGCGTCGGCGGCGGCGGCGCTTCAGCGCGCGGCGATCGGGCCCGGGCCGTGCGATCGCAGGCAGAACGAGCTTCTGGCCGCGTCTCGCGGGCCGCGGGGCGGGCCGTGGCGGACGGCGCAGCGGAGCAGCTCGCGGCGCCGCGGCGGCGCGCGCGCGGGTCGGCGCCGCAGGGGGGCGCGAATGGCCACGCCGCCGGCCAGGTACCCATCCCACACGCGCCACTGCCCTCAAAGATCGCCTGAGGGCGACCGGGACCCGCGGCTGGGCGGCCAGCGCGAGTCTGCTGCCAGCGGCGACCGCAAGACCACACCGCCCACGCGTCCGCCCCTCCCGCACCTGCCGCGCCTCGGGATCCTGCAGGTAGCGCATGTCCGTCTTCCGTTTCATGTTTGCCGGCCGGCCGGGGGGGCTGGCGGGGCCGCGGCGGTCAGGGAGCTGGCGCGAGGGCTGCTGGCGCTGTGCGGACCGCTTGGAGTGCTATTTGGAGTCTACAAAACGCAGGAATGCCCGCGGTGGGCGATCAGGACCGTTCAACGACGCGGCAAGACCGGCACCGGGGCAGCCGCGTTGTGCGAGGTCGAGCGGAGCCGAGAGACACGCACAAGATGAAAGGTACCGCGTTTTTCAAATGATGGGGCTCAAACCGCTGGCTGTTGAGGGTTGACCCGTCGGCCGGCGGCGCGTTTGACCTCCAGCTGACGCTCCCCGGCGGAAGTGGAAGACCCAACCCCGGCCGGCGGTCCCGACAGTTTACTGCGGCGCCGGTGCTCACTCGTCCACGACCTGCCATCCGATCTCCTGGCCTGCCCACATGGGCACCACCGTGGAGGGGCCAAAGCCGTAGTCGTCCGGGATGGTCCAGCGCCGCTTGGCCAGCGTCACGGTGCCGCTGTTGCGGGGCAGCCCGTAAAAGTCCGCCCCGTGGTGGCTGGCAAAGCCCTCCAGCTTGTCCAGGGCGCCGGCCTGTTTGTAACGGATGGGGGAGGGGCAGTGGGGGGTGGGCAGGGGCTTGACGGCACGCGCGCGGATGCAAACAAAAGCGGGAGGGTGCTCACGATCTGGCATCGACAGCCATCCGTGTCCTCGTCCCACCCTCTCCGACCCCCCGAACAAGCCTCCCACCGCTTCAAACGCGGTCGCGTAGAGCGCGAGCGCGATGGGCGCGCTGAACACGCCCGCGCAGCCGCAGGGCGCCTCCTTTGTGTGGCGCGCGTGCGGCGCGCTGTCGGTGCCGAGGAAAAACTTTGGGCTGCCGCTGGTGGCCGCGGCCGCGACCGCCTCGCGGTGGCGCTCGCGCTTCAGCACGGGCAGGCAGTAGTTGTGGGGGCGCAGGCCCTTCTGCGAGGGGCGGCGCGGGGGGGCGCGCGGGGTGAGGGCGCGCCAGCGGGCGGGCTCAAACACAGCACGGGACCACCTGCGCCCGCGGTTTGCATCTACTCAAGGACGCACGCACGGCGCGCGAAAAAGTGCCCTGGCGGCCCCGCTAAGGACGGCGGTGCTGCCGCATCCCTGATGCGCGCACCACAAAGAGGGCGTTGCGGTTGAGCAGCATGTGCTGCGGCGTGACCGTGGCGGCCACGTTGGCGGGCGCGGCGGCCACAAACTCTGCCGCGTCTGCGGTGGTGATGTGCTCCATGACCACGCGCAGCTCCGGCACGCGATCAAGCAGGGGCAGCTGCGCGGTTGGGCGCGGATTGGAGCGGGAGGTGAGCAGCGCGCACGGAGAGAGGGGTGGGGGCCCGCCCGGACGCGCATCCCCGCCTGCGCAGCGCCACGGCTCAAGGGCTGGAGGTGAGCGCACTTTCGACCACCACCCCGGCACCACACAGCCCCACGCAGCAGCCTGCCGCCCAACCCCAACCCCACCCCACCCCCACCCGCCCCAGCCCGCACCCCCCCACCAGCTTGGTGGTGATGAACACCGCCTCCCGGTCAAACATGTCGACGTCGTCATCCGTCACCTCACCGTGCACCAGCAGCGGCATGCCCAGCTCGGCCATGGCGCGCAGCGCAGGCAGCACGCGGTCAAAGGAGGTCACGCCAGAGTCTGGGGGGAGGGGGGGGGGGGGGAGGGGGGGGTGAGGCGGGCGCGGCGGCTTGCAGTTGCCAGGGCGCTTCATCGCGTCGCCGCCGGGTGCCAAAGCGGCAGAGGCGCCGCATTGAACCTCGCCCAATGCGCGGGTTTCCGCAGCGGCAACGGGCTTGGTGCTGCTTTCGGATCGCAACTGGGATCCGGGTGCGGTGCAGCACTCTCCGCAGCCGGGTTGCTGTGCACCCCCCCCCCCCAACCCCACCCCACCCGAGTTGGTGGTCGCCCCCGCCGGGTAGAGTTTGAACGCCACCACCCCCGCCTCGCGCGCCGCGGCCACCTCTGAGGGCGGCGTGTTGTCTGTCAGGTATAGAGTCATCAGCGGGGTGAAGCGGGAGCCGGGCGGCAGCGCGGACTTGATGCGTCCGCGGTACTGCAGGGCCTGGAGGGGCGGCGGTTGTGCGGCGGCAGCGGTGGCAGTTGGGCCCTGGTCTGGCAGTCGAAGAGGCAATGCTTCATACGGCCGCGCCTATGCAGCGCCACACGCGGCCGCTTTCCTATCAAGATCACATTTGCCTGCCCGTGCAGCCCCCCACCCGCCCCACCAGGTCGGTCGTGGTGACGGGCGGCACCGTGTTGGGCATGATGATGGCGCGCGCAAAGTGCGCGGCCGTGTATGGCACCACGGAGCGCATGCTGTCGCCGTCGCGCACGTGGAGGTGCCAGTCATCCGGGGCGGCGATGGTGAGCGAGGCGGGGCCGGTCGCCGCCGCCGCCACGCGCCGCACGGGCACCGCTGGCCGCTGCGGACCGGGGCAGCGGGCGCGCTGCAGCACGCCTGCCGGCGTGGATTTGGTGCGGGTCCGTCTGCGCTTCTGACGGGCCCCCGGCCTGCAGAGCCGGTGCACGCGTTTCGCGCGCAAGCCCCCTGCCGGGTGCAGCGGCGGCGGCCGCGGCGCCGCACCCACCTCGCACGCCATGCAGCCCCTGGGATGCCCCAGTGAGGCAGTAGCGGCTGCTCATTGTGTTCTGGTTATTCAAGCGAGCAGCGGGGTGCTGCAGCGAGCGGAGATCACGGCCCCGCGGCTATTCTGTCCAATTGACGGCCCCTCGCAGCCTCTGTGTACTTGATCAAGACCGCGAAACAAAAACTGATACAGCGGGACGCCGCAACGGTGGTGTCTTGCCGCCGCCGTCCGCTGCCGACGGCGGCAGCCGCTCGGCGCCGAAACGGCCGCGAGCCGGCCAGGCCCAGCCACCGCACAGCGCCCTGAATGCATTACAAAACGCTCGGGCATGCACAAGGAGCACTGGGGGAATTGCGGAGACGCTCACGAGTCAAGAAGGGTGTGCGTGTGCGCGGCATACACATGCGAAGCTGCGGGTGCGTGATTGAATTCGGGGAGTGATTGGCGGAAGGTGGGGCGTACTGGGGCTACCGCTCTACCTGGCAGGCTGCAGGCTACTCTACCACTGCGCTCGTGCATGCGGGCCCTTGAGAGTGGCCAGGCCTCGAGCCCTACTCTGCGCCTGCGGGCGGGACACCCTGCCCCGCCGCGCCGGCCCCCGCCTCAGCCCCCGCTTGCGGGCTCGCGGGGCTGGCGTCGATTGGCACCTTGCGCGGCCGGCCGCGCTTGCGCGGCGCGGGGGTGTCGGCCAGCGGGGCATCTACGCCGGTGTCTGCACCGGCCGCCGCTTGCGGGCTGGCGGGGCTGGCGTCGGCTGGCGGCACCTTGCGCGGCCTGCCGCGCTTTCGGGGCGCGTCCGCCGCAGGGGCGTCTGCCGCTTTGGTGGCGCCCGAGCCTGGCTGGTCCGGCTGCGGCTCCGAGTCCTGCTGGTGCTGTGGCTGCTGCTCCTCTGCGGCTGCGGCAGCCGCCTCCGCGCTGGCGTCGCGCCCCCTTCCACGGCCTCGGCCCCGGCCGCGGCCCCTGCCCCGGCCGCGCCCGGCGGCGGCCTCTGTGGCGGCGCCGTCACCGGTGTCAGTGGCCGCTCCAGCACGCCCGCGGCCGCGGCCGCGCCCACTGCCGCGGCCGCTGCCGCGGCCTCGCCTGTTCACCGGCTTTTCAAAATCCGAGTCTGAGTCAGAGCCGGAGCCAGGCGGCAGCTCATCACCGTCAGAGCCGCCGCCGCCGCCGCCGTCCTCGCTGGTCGCCTTGGCCGCCGCCGTCCGCTTGCCGCGCTTCTTCGCCTGTGCCTCCTCGCCCCCCTCCTGGCCGCCGGGCGCCGCGCGCTTCTTGCCCTTTGGCAGCAGCACGCACACGTCGTCGGCGGCCTCGCCGCGCACCGCGAGCCAGGCCGCAAAGCCGGGGTACTGCGCGTCGAAGGTGGAGGTGGCTGCCATCACCAGGCTCATCAGGGACAGGGGGGCCTGCGCTTGCCCGGCGCAAGGCGCAAGGCGGCAGGGGCGGGAAGGGTCAATTGGGGTTCAGGTAAGGCCTCTAGTTAAGGCCTCGCCCCAGGCTTTGGAACTTGAAACTTGGCTTTCGGCGGACGAGACGCGACACCAAGCCAGCCGAGCAGCTACGTTTGGCAAGCTCTGTCCGCCCCACCCCACCCCACCCCACCCCCCCCGCCACCCACCCCCGGCTGCGTCTCCGCCACGAACGCGCGCCGCAGCTCCAGCAGCCTCCACTGCGCGTCGCCGACGTTGAAAAAGGTGCACAGCGTGGTGATGCGCTTGTCCTCCAGGTGCGCCGCGGCACTGGGGGGGGGGGTGGTTTGGTGGTGATTTCGACCCGAGCCGAATGCAACCCTTACAAGAGCGGGAGGGTTGGGCAGACGCGCTGGGCGCGTTGAAGGGCCCTGGGTTGGAGCAGAGCGTGCGCGCAGGGCGGCGCTGCGAGGCGGCCGCCGCGCCGGCTGCCGGCGGCGCCCACCTGGGTGACTCCGCCAGCCAGGCGTCCAGCTGCGCCCAGCGCGACGCCAGCGTCTCCGGCGATTTGATGAGCATCTGCGGCTGGGCCAGCAGGAACGCGGCCGCCAGCTCGGCGGCGCGATCACGGGTCAGCGGCCCCCCCGACAGGTCAAGGGGCGCTGGCCCCTCCCGCTGCTGCTGCTGCTGTGGCGGCGGCGGCGGCGGCTGGGCCGCTGCGGGCGCCACGCCATCCGCGCCTGCGGCCTCGGCTGCCCGGGCTGCGGCTGCGGGCGGCGCCGTGCCGCTGGCAGCGCTGTCGGCGGCGGCTTCGGCTGTTGCGGGGTCGCCGCCAGCTGGCGCCTCCACGGCCTCCGCGCCAGCGTCGCCAGCGTCGCCCGCCGCCTCGTCCGCCGCCGCCTCCCGGGCCGCCGGCGCGGGCCCCGACCCCGCCGTCACGTTTGCCGCCTCCAGCTGCGCCGCGCGCCGCGCCATCACCGCCGTGAATGCGCCCGGCGGGTCGCTGCTGAGCGCGTCGATGACGGCGCGGGGCAGCGCGGCCAGGCGCTCCGTGCTCATCGTCAGCAGCGTGGGGAAGTAGGCCAGCGCGGCGCCGAGGCGGCGGCTGTCGCAGCCCAGCTGCGCCTGCAGGGCGTTTATCTTTTCCTGTGTATGGGGGGTTAAGGGTCGGCGTGGCCGTTTCGGTGCCATGCGCTCATTGCTAATGAGCCGTGCGGCGCCGAGCCGCGGGCGGTGGGGCCGACGGCCAGGCGCGCTTTAAGGGGCCCGGCCCATTGCGGCGCGCACCTGGATGCACGTGCGCGTCGCGAGCTGGGGGCACTTGTCCAGGACGGTGAAGGCGGTGTCTGGCAGCATGTAGGCCGGGGCCAGCAGGGAGGTGATGGCCTGGGGGGAGGGGCGCGGCGGTTGGAGGGATTGGGTGGGTGTGTCGCCGGTCGGCCGATTGGCCTGGCAGCGCATTCTGCAGCACACCCCTCTCTACGGGGCTCTACAGGGCCTGCAAACGCCCCCTCCCCCTTTTGTTGTTGGCAAAAGCATGCAGATGCCCCCATTTTCCCTCCGCCTCACCTCAATGCGCTGCTGCAGCGTGCCCATCTGGTGGTTGAGGATCTGGGGGTAGCGCTTCACCCAGCGCAGCATGGAGGGGCGCGCGAAGCGGGTGGCCAGCGACACGTAGCGCCCCACGCGCTCGCGCATGGTGTCCAGCGCGGGGGCGCGGCGCTCGCGCCGCAGCGCGCGCATCACCGCCTCAGCAGAGTCCCTGGGGAGGCCCTCCTTCGGGCGGGGCGCGGCGGGGAGGGGCGGCGGGGGTGAGGCTGGGGGTGGGGGTGCGGCGACTTGGAAAGGGGGCCGTGCCAGCTGGTGCAGCAGGGCGGGGCGCCGCCAGGAGCTGCGCATGCGAGCGCGCCGCCGCCGCGCGCAACGCTGAGCGGTCCAAGGCAGAGAGGCATGATTTGGCCCTCAGCCCGTGGGCCCATCGCACCTCCTCTATCATCGCGGCCATCGCGTCATCCTCCGGAGTGCCTGGGCACAGGCGGTCGTCGGGCAGCAGCGTGCGCCCCTTGCGGCTGCCGCCGCGCCCGCCGCCGCCGCGCGCGGCGCCGCCCCCGCGCGCGCCGCCCCCGCGCGCGCCGCCCCGCCCGCGGCTGGCCCGGGTCGCCGCGATGCGCGCCGCTTCGGCCGCCAGCAGCGCGCGGGCCGGCGCGCCGGCGGCCTTGCCGTCGCCGCCGCCGCCGCCGCCGCCGCCGCTCTCGCCGCCGCTGCTGTCCCCCCCGCCGCTGTCGCCGTTGGCGTGCTGCTGCATGGCCTCCTGCACGGCGCGCGCCAGCGTGCGGCGCCCCGCGTTGAACCCGCGGAGGCCGCCGCCCAGCCCGGCGGTCAGCGGCAGCGGCGCGGCGCCGCGCGGCCGCTTCGGATCCGGTGCCGCTGCTGCGTGGGCATCCTCCTCCCCCAGGGCCTCCGCGTCCGGGCCCTCTTCCCCAGCGGGGCCGCCCCGGCCCGGGGGCGGCGTGCCGCGCCGCTTCCCGGGCCGCCCCTTGCTCCCCGGCCACGCGTCCTTCGCCAGCGCCTTGAGCCGCGCCTGCCGCGCGGCGGCGCGCCCGTCCCCCTCCCCGCCCGGCTCCTCGTCGCTGCTGGCCTCGTCCAGGCCCCACGCCGCCGACTCGTAGGCGGCGTCGAGGGCGTCGCCCGGGCCCGACCCGGCCGCCGGCAGCACGTGCACGCGCGGCACCTCGTCAAAGCGCACGCGCCGCGCCCAGAAGCTGCGCCCCCGCGCGGGCCCGGGCGCCTCGCCGGCGCTGGCGTCCGCCGGCCCCTCCTGCTGCGGCCGGTGGTCGGCGCTGGGCTGGGCGCTGGCCGCAGCTTTAGGCGGCGGCGGTGGCTGCGGCGGCGGCGGCGCGGGAGAGGCGCGCCGCGCCGGCGGCAGCGAGGCGCCTCCGTGCGGCTGGGCATGGGCTGGCGGGGGCCAAGCGCCCGCCGCCGTGCCAAAACTGCCGCTGCCGCTGCCGCCGAGGCGGGGCAGGCTCCCAAGCCGCCGAGGGCCGCCGCCGTGCAGGGAGCCCAGGCGCGCGGCCTTGGGGGCGGCGGCGCCGCCGGCCAGCCCCTGTGGGTTCCACGCCCGAGGCGGCACCGCCGCAGCAGAGGCGGCCGCGCCTGCGAGGGGTGCGGCCGGTGCTTGGGGGCCCGCTGCCGGCGCGCCGAGCGGCGCGCCGCTGCTTGCGGGCGGCGGCGCCGCCGCCGCGGCAGCGCCGTCGGCTGCCGCGGCCTCAGCGCCTCCAGGATCCATCGCCGTTGCCATGCGCCGCTGGCCGAAAAATATCGATCGACAACCCCGCCCATCAAGAATAAAGTGTTTCGTCACCCGGGGTGCGGCAGCCTCAGCAAACATTCGATCTCTTCGACCGTCCCTTCCTCAGGTCCGTCGTTTTGTCGTGAGTTAGCGCAAATTTCGTTTTGATCTTTCCGCGCCTATTCCCCCGAGCGGCTTGCTAGTGCGGGCCCCGTCTGACTGGCGCGCAGTCACCTGAAAGCCCAGGGGCCTCAGCGGGCCGGTTGGCTCACGGCGCGAGCGCCGCGGTCGCACAAACAGCACAAAATCTTCGATATGGCCGGCTCGCAGCTCGGTTCTCCCTCAGGGGCCGGCGTCTTGAGGGCAGCCTTGAGGCCCCTCGCTGCCGTGGGCCTGGTTATCCTGGTGGCCGCGTTGGCCTCGTCAGGGACCGCAGGAGGTCACTCTCCATCGCTGGCGGGCCTGGGGGGGCTTCGCGGTGAGCGGCGCGGCGGACGCGTAAACCGGCGCCGGGTTTGCCCTGCCGCCCGCCCGGTGCCGTGAACCCGCCCCAGCGCCCCCCTCCCCGCCCATTGAGCACATCCGGGCTTGCCGCACAAACCACCCTCCAGGCGCGCGCCGCGCGCTGCTGGAGGCCGCGCCCGAGGCCAAGAAAGCCCCCGCCGCCGCGGCCAAGGGCCTGGCCGGCTGCCTGGACGAGGGCCTGCCGGGCCCCTCCGCGGACTGTGCCACCATGAAGTCCCAGGGCCACTGCGACAAGCCCTGGGTGGCCAGCTTCTGCCAGGTGGGGCACGCTGCGCCGCTGGAGAGCTGCAGAGGCTGCAGAGGCTGCAGGGGAGGGGGGGCTTCAGGGCGCTCGTTCACCAACGCCGGTGCCGAACGCAGGCAGCAAGTGCGGCGCCTGTGCAACGCGCTGCGCCCATCGCGGCCCCCTCGCCCCCCTCGCTGCCTGCAGGTGACGTGCGGCAAGTGCAAAGGCAACGCCAACCTGGCGGGCACAGACGTGTCCAAGCAGTGAGCGGGCGCGGGCTGAGGGGTTGGGGCTCCCGGTGGCCGCGTGGGGTTCACCGTGGCCGCGTGCGGCGCTGCTGCAGCCTTGGTTGAAGCCCCCCAACGCACCACCAGCCCCTCCCTCCCGCACTGGCACCCGCTGCCGCAGGCATGCGCTTATGCTTTGCTAAACACCAACACACACCCACACGCCCCCCCCCCCCCCCCCCCCCCCCCCCCCGCAGGTACGGCGAGGCCGTGGCCGCCGCGGCGCAGCGCCTGATCGCCGCCACCCCAAAGGAGTCCATCCCCGTGCTCCAGTATGACTACGGCAACAGCAAGGTGCGCACCGAGTCGCGCAACACCACCGGCGACCCGCACTTCTCAGGTGAACAGCGGGGAGGGGGAGGGCGGTGCGGGCACAGGCGATGCATGCCACACGCCCGTGGCTAGCATTTGGGCGGCTCATGCCCGGTCCAGCAGTCTCTCTGCCACGGGCACCCCACGTGCGCCCCTCCGCCTTCCTCCCACCACGCGCGCGCATTGTACGGCACGCACCCACCCACCCACCCAACCAGCCACTCACCCAACCACCCCCTCCCTCTCCCCCTGCCCCAGGCCCGCTGGGCCGCTCCATGCCGTGGGGCGTGCAGCAGTGCACCATGAGCCTGGAGCAGATAATGGCGATGCACGCACTGCTGGACGAGGCGCTGTCGGCACCAGGGTGCGCGCGCTGCCAAGCGCCAGGGGCGGCCTCAGCGCTTTCTGAGCTTCCGGGCCTTATCAGCTTTTGGGCCCGGGCTTGGGGCTGAGGGCCTGGGGTTCAGCGTTTCTGCCAAACAGCGCGTGTGTGGCGGCTTGAGGGCCGCAAGCGCCGACGGCGGCGTGCGGAGTCTGCGCTGGCCGCGGTCTGCTGGCGCACTGACCAGCCCCCACCCCCCCCCCCCCCCCCCCCCCCCCCCCCCCCCCCCCCCCCCCCCCCCGCAGCTACCAGCAGGTCATTGCGGTGATGAACCAGCAGGTGGGGGGACCCTCCCCGGGGGCAGACGGGAGCCATGACCCTGCCGCGCCCGCACCCACGCACGCGGCCAATCAAACTCTCCCGAGACACCTGCCCCCACACTGGTCCGAGCGCCGTTGACACTCCAACCGAAATGCACCACCTGCCAGGTCACCATTGGTGAGACGGAGGATGTGGCAGACAACTCGATCCCGGCGCGCGTCAACGCGGTGAGGCGGGAGAGGGGGGTGGGGAGCGGCGCCGAGCTGCGGCAGTCCGAGTCGGGGCGGTCAGTCCCTGCAACATGCGGCCCAACCGCCCTGCGTTTTCACACCTCTTTCAACCTGCTTGCCCGGAACTCCCAACCGTCGCACCGCAAAACCGCAAACCGCCCAACCGCAGTCTGTGTCGGGCAGCAGGTCCTATGACACCATCGCAGAGGGCATGAAGGCGGCCGGAATCCCCACAGACGGCCGGTGAGGCGCGCGCCCCCGTTTGTCTGCGGGCGTGTGGTGTCACACTAGGGGGGGGGGCTCTGGATCGGGTGGCGTCTGTGTGCCCCGTTGAGCGCACCCGCGCTGGGGTTGTGCTGGCCGGGTTTCAGGGCTTAGCGCAGGATAAAGGCGGCCGCGCCCATGTGCAGCCGCCACCGGCACGCTGCAGCGACCAAAGCACCGCCGGCCGCCGCGCCCCTCACTTTGCCGCCCCGCTCCGCCCCGACCGCTGCGCCGCAGCCCCCCCGCCACCGCCGGCGAGGTGCGCTTCTTCGAGCCCGGGGTGGTGACCGCCCTCAACTGGACCTGGCCCTCGCCTCCGGGTGAGCTTGCTTGGGGGCTCACGGCTGGGGTTTGGGTTTCGGTTTGGGTTCGGTTGGGTTGGTCCGGCGCTTTGGGCGGGTGGGTCTGCGCTTTCGGTGCGGCTGCGGTGCGGCAGCACCCGCAGTGGCACCGTCCCCCGGCCGGGCAGAGAGTTCGACCGGCGGCTGAGCTGGCGTTGACCTTTGCCCCCGCCCGCGCGCCCGCTCGCCCACCGCCCCCCAGGCAGCGTGAAGCGCCTGGCCGGTTTCTGCAACTACAGCGTCGCAATCTTCGGCAAGCCGGGCAGCGACGACGCCTGGGGCTTCCGCGTCGAGGGTGGGGGGTTTGGGGTTTGACTTTGGGGGGGCTTCGGGGGGGGCTTGCGAGCTGTCAGATGCTTCTTGCGGCGGCCTGATGATGTGCGTGGCTTCGCACATGGGCGCGGCACGAGTGTGCGCGGCACGGGTGTACTCTGCACAGGTCTGCACTGTTCGCGCATCCATATTTTGAGGCGTCCAGCCGCCAGCGCTTTGCAGCGCGCGCCGACCGCTTTTCAACGCAACACTCGACACACACACCTGAACGCCCCCAGGCCACCACCTGAGCATCAACTGGGACTCGCGCATCGACAACGGGCAGCACCTCTTCAGCCTCACACCCATGATGCTGGGTGGGTGGGCCGGGGAGGGCGGATGTTGTGCGGAGAGGGCAGGGGCGGCTACGCGGCAAAGGAACGGGTGCCGTGGTTTGTGAAATGGGGGAGCGCAAGGCTCGTCAGCGCCCCCCGCCCACCCACCTCGCCAACCCACCCACCCACCAACCTGCCAACCAACCCACCCACCCACCAACCTACCAACCCACCCACCCACCAACCAACCCACCCGCCCCCCCCACCGCCAGGGTCCATGCCGATGGTGGTCACCCCCGTCTACCCCTCCAACACCTCCCTCCTGGACTCCCAGTGGGCGCGCACCCGCGGGCAGCGCATGCTCGCGCGCGCCGCCACCGACCTGCGCGCCTTTTGGCGCGAGCTGCCGTCTGAGCAGCGCGACAAGGCCTTCACCCGCGCGGACAAGTACACCCAGCAGACGCCGTTTGTCAACCCCGTGCCCGCGCCCAACGTGCTCGTGGGCTTTGGCAACGCGCGCGTGTCTGACATAGAGGCGGGCGCCCATGCTGACGTGGACCTGGCCAAGCTGGACCCCAAGGAGTGGTACTCACTGCTGGGCGCCCTGGACGTGAGCCGCGCACGGCACGCGCCCCCTCGCGCAGCCCTCTTGCGCATGCGCTTGTGCGCAAACGACCCCAAGCGCAATGAGGGGGGGCTTGCGCCCCCTCCTTTTGCTGCGCCTCGCTGCCACGCTGCCGCCACCACCCCGCTCCCGCCGCCACGCTCCCGCCGCCACCTCGCTCCCACCACCACCACCACCGCCGCCCCGCCCCCCAACCCCACCCCGCCCCCTTCACAAACACCCCCCCCCCCTCCAGCTGTTCCTGGGCACGATGCACCCCGCGCTGGCCACGCAGTACCTGCAGCGCCTCACCGCGGCGCGCTCCGGCAAGAACAGCAACATGCTGGTGGCCTGGGCGGGCGGCAACCTCAGCGACCCCTTCTCAGCCCACTACACCTACCTCAAAGTCAACGGCCTGCAGATGGAGTGAGCCCTAAAGGGGCTGGGGATGGGGATGGGGATGGGGATGGGGATGGGGATGGGGATGGGGATGGGGATGGGGATGGGGATGGGGATGGGGATGGGGATGGGGATGGGGATGGGGATGGGGATGGGGATGGGGATGCGTTAAGCCCCCTGCCGGGGGTACTGCACGACCCCCCCGGTGGGTGACAGCAAGCCTTTGGCAGGCGGCTTCAGGCCGCCCGTCGGATTCGGCCGCGCTGCGCCGCCCGCCAGCCGAGCCAGCCAGCCGGTCGCGCCCGTGAATGCACTGCGGCTGCCTTGATGCGGAGCCAGCCGCCACCCTCCCCCCCCCAGAACCACGCCGGGCCCCCACCCATCCCCACACTCCCCCTGCATGCCCAGCCCCCAACCCCCACCCACCCACCGCCCACACCCCCCCAACAAAGGTACCTCCAGTCCAACCAGTTTGCGGTGACACACCCGGGTTACGAGGCGACGCACATCCACACCGTTTTCAGGGACACCACATTCAAATGGGACTTTGGTGCGCGGGCGCGACGGTGGCGGCGGCAGTGGCGCGGCGGTGGCGCGGCGGTGGCGCGGCGCGGCGCGCCTTGGGTGGCCGCAAACCTGCGCACCGCAAGCCCAGCCCAGCCCCAGCCCATGGCAGCGCGCCACTTGGGAAGGGGGGTCAGCTGCATCGGATGGTTTGCCGATACCCCCCCTGACGCCTGGACCACCCCGCGCACCCCCACCCCCCCAACCCCCCCACCCCCACTTCAGACCCCCTTAAGGTGCACGAGGAGCGCGACCACCACTCTGACTGCTTCGACATCGCACCCGACTACACACACACCTGGTGCGCGGCGACTAATTGGGGGGGTTCCAGACAGCGGCGAATGGGGGGTAGAAGGGAGGGGGCGCGCCCGCCTACAGCCTCGCGCGGCGAACCCCTGTGCTCTTAGGGGCTCGAAAGAGGCCCGGGCGCCGCGGCACGCGCGCCAAGCCCTCCCGGCTGGGCGGCAAACTAAACCACACGCCCCAAACCGCCCGCCCGCCGCCTCCCAACCCGCAGCGCCCAGCAGAAGGCGTGGGGCAAGTGCGCCGACGACTGGGTCAAGGCCGCCGCCAAGGGCGCCCCCTACGGCTTCTGCGCGCAGACCTGCGGCCGCTGCCCGGGGCACGACCACAACTAAGGACCGTGGCACGACCACGACTAAGGACCGTGGCAGGGCCACGACTAAGGACGGGGGCCCTTTTGCCTCCTCCGTTGATTGCCCCGCCGCCCCTAGTCGACTGCCCCCCGCACCGTTGAGATGCGCCCCGGGAAAGCTTCAGTATTGCGCGCCCCTCTAGACGCCAACCGCATGCGTGCCCCAAACCGCGCGCAGCGCTCGCTCCCACCGACTCCCCTCAGCCCCCGCCCCACTTGATTCCGAGGCCTCTGCCCCCACCCTGCTTCATTCCAAGGCATCTGGCCCCACCCACCCTGCACGATTGCCACAGCGAGGGCGCGCGCGCTTGCCGCGCCGGATCCGCACCGCGCCTGCCACTTCTCGCAGCTTTTTGCCAGCGACAACGCGGGCCCCGGCCGCCGCCACAATGCGCCGCGCCAGCCGCGGCAGGGCCCCCGCTGCCCCCGCCTCCTTGGGGCACGAAACCCGCCACCCCGTTTTCAAGCCCGCCGCGGCCGATGGGCCGCCGGCCTCTCCTCGAAACCCGATTCGCTGTCAATGCCAACCACTCCCTGCCAGCTCCGCCGCACGATTGGCTGCCGCCACCGCCGCTGCGGCCGATCTCTGCACCAAAACCCCACTAGGTGCCACTGCTGTGCGCCATCAGACCGCGCGTTCCGGGTAACACGCATCCTTTTGTCGCCGGCTGCCAAACCCCGCTGCTGGTCCAGGAGGGGCTCGACCACGGTTACAGGGGGGAGCGGCCGCAGCGGGGTGCATCAGCAGCCTACTTCTGGGCAGCGGCCTTGGCGCGCAGGGCGCGGTGCACGGCGCTCACGCGCGCGGCGGCGTGGCCCTACGGGGGGGGGAGAGGGAGGGGTGTTTGGGGGGGGGGGTGTTTTTAGAGGGGTGCCCGGGAGGGTTTCAGTCGCGTCCGCGACACGCCAAGCCAAGTGTTCTAACAACAGGCGCCAAAACCACCACTGCCCTGCCTCACACACAAACCGCCTAAACCAGCGGGCGCTGCGGGGCAGGCCCCCCCCACCCACCCAACCCCCACCCCCCCACCTGCAGGTCGGCGCGGTAGGAGGCCACCTGCTTGCGCGCGGCCGCGATGGCGCGGCGCGCGTGCTTCTTCGAGGTGGTCTTGACCAGCGCCTCGGTCGGCTTCTGCGCCGTCTTGAGGCGCTTGGCCGAGATGGCCACGCCGCCCTCCGCGCCCTCGCGGATGTCGACCGCCTTGTCGTTGGCGACGCCGCTGTGCTTGTACGAGTGCTTGGCGTACAGGTTGCCGGGCTCGGCGGAGAATATGTTGCCGTGCAGGTTCTTGCGCACAAAGCTGCGGGGGGGGGGGGTCAGGGGGGGTTCTGATGGGGCCTTTCGCAGGCGCCACCGATGGCACTACCGATCAACGGCGACTGCCAGGGATGCGGAAACCACCGGGCACGTCAGCGTCTGCCTGGCCGCGCCGCCCGCCCGCGCTGCCCTGCTGCGCGGCTGCTCTGGCGTGCGCGCTCGGGCAACCGCCCCCTTTATGGCAGGCACGCCGAGCTGTCGCAGCAGCAGCAGCAGCAGCAGCAGCAGCAGTTCGTGCGCCGCCACACCAGGCCGAAGCCCAGTGAGCGTCTGCTCGCGCCCGGGGCCGGCGGCAGCGAAGCAGCGCGGCGGCGGCCCGGTGCCGCTGCGCCGCGCGCGGGCGCCGCGCCGGCACGGCTGCTGCAGCGCCCGAGGTTCCCCAAAGCTTTGTGACTCGACTGGCTGCGGGCGGGCCCGTTTCCTCGCCGCACCGACCGCAAGGGGTCGCCGCGGCTGCTGCTCCCACCTGTTGTGGCCCTTGATCACCTCCCAAACCAGCTGCGGGCTGACGTGCTTCGTCATCTTGGCGAGCTGCTGCCGACCTGCGCAGGGAACGGGGGCCAGGGCGAGCTGTGGAGGCTGCGCAGCGGAGGCGAGCGCGCCCAGCGTCCAAAGCCCACGCGCAGGGCGGGCGCGCACCTTGCTGCTGAAGCTGCTGTTTTCAAGAGGCCGGGCTGCACGACGCCGGCCGGTTTTGTGCGTCGAGCGTCGCGTGGGAGCTGGGCGGGCGCTGGCCGCTTTTCTCGCCGCACGACCGCGTAATCAGGGCAACACAGCGCGGCACGGTGCCGCGCAACTTTATGGCGTGGCGGCAGCCGGATCCCCTTGCCCCAGCGCGGGTCAACGCGCCTCGGCACTCGGCAGCGACTGCAGGCTGCCCCCGTTCCCAAGCTTCCCTCGACGCCGCACACCTTGCCACCGCCGGAAGCATTGAATTACCGCGAGAGTGAACCGGGCCCGCTGCGCGCCTGTACGGCGGGGCGAGCAAGTCGTGTTTTTCGTGGCCGCCACGGCACAGAACTAAACCACCCTGACGGAAAATGGGATTGATCCAGCGTGCAGAACGCGGTGCTGTGGCATGGAGCGGCCGGTATTGGGTTTATTGGTGGGGCGGCCCTGTGGCGCGCGCGCATGCGGCACACGAAGCCAGCGCTGGCCGCTGGCCCGGGCGGCCTGGTGCGGGCGCGCGCCGGATGGGTGCACAAGAGGATGGTGCCACGCACACTCTCTCTAGGCGGCACCAGGGCCGAAAGCAAGGCAACAACATGTCAAGTGCGCTCTCTCGCTCGGGGCGGCAGGGGGCATCATCAGCCGCAGGCGCAGGCGCAGCTGGATGGCTGCGCCCCGCCGCTCCCGCTGCCGCTGCTGCTGCCGACGCCGCCGACGCCCACCTCGCCGCGCGCCGCGACGGCGCGCAGGAACTGGGCGCGCAGCTGCGGGCGGGCCTCAAACTCGCCCGTCGCGGCGCGCGTGAGCGTGGTGCCTGCGTAGTTCTCGACGCCGCGCGCTACCATGCACATGTGCGCGGCCCGCACGACGACGAGCACGCCCGCGGCGCCCGTGAGCGCCGCGACCGCGTCCGCCACCTGCTGCGTGATGCGCTCCTGCACCTGCAGCCGCTGCGTGAACGCCGCGACCACCTGGCGCGCCGACTCCGCGGGGAGCGCGCCGGAGCCGCAACAGTCGTCGCCTCCGCCGCCGTGGGCCGCGCCGCAGCCGCAGCGCGCCGGCAGGTATGCGATGTGCACGCTGCCATAAAACGGCAGCATGTGGTGCTCGCACTGCGACACAAACGGCACGTGGCACTCGTGCCACGGCGGCTGCTGCCTGGGCTGCTGCTGTTGCCGCAGCGGGAAGTGCTGCTGCCCCTCCTCCTGCTGCTGCTGCTCCTGCTGCTGCTGCTGTTGTTGCTGCTGCTGCTGCTGCTGCTGCTGCTGCTGCTGCTGCTGCTGCTGCTGCTGCTGCTGCTGCTGCTGCTGCTGCTGCTGCTGCTGCGGCTGGCTGTCCAGCGACCGCCGCTGCCGCCGGCTGGACGCCGGGTGCTGCGCGCGCGGCCGCGCCAGCGGCAGCTCTGTGTGGTACCCCGCAGTGGCGGCGAGCAGCGACAGCACGTAGCGCCGCACGCCCGCGCGCACCGCCGGCGACGCCGCGTCCCGCACGCCCGCCTCGGCCAGCAGGCCCGCCACCGCGGCCTCCATGCCGTCTGCGACGTCGCCGTCGGCGCCGCAGGACCAGGAGCCGTCGCTGCCGGCGTCGTGGCCGTCGCACATGCAGCAGCCGGCAGAGCCCGCGCTGCTCGACGCATCGTCGCGCTCGCTGGGGTCGGGCGTGGCGGGGGCCATGGGGCTGTCGCCCTCGCCGGCGGCGCCGCACTCGCGCCGCAGCGGGGCGCAGGCGCCGCAGTCCGCGCCGGCCGCGTGCGGCGCCGCCTCGGCGGCGCCCAGCAGCTGCAGGCCGTCCGCGCCGGCGTCGAGGCCCAGCATCGCGAGCGCCTCGTCCAGCAGCGCGGCGCCCTCGCCGTCGTCGCCGCCCGGTGCCAGGCAGCCGTACGCGCCCGCCGTGAGCCGCCGCTGCGGTGCGGGGGCGCCGTAGGAGAGGTGGCGCGCGTCCACGACGACGGCCGCGCCCAGCGGCCGCAGCTCGGCCCGCAGCACGCCCAGAAGGCGGCGCGTGAGCGCCTCCTGGCTCTGCACGCGCCGCGCCGCGAGCTTCGTGAGGCGCGCCAGCTTGCTGAGGCCCAGCACGACGCCCGCCGCCGGCACGTAGGCGATGTGGCAGCGCCCGTGGAACGGGAGCAGCGTCTCCTCCGACGTCGCCGCAAAGTCAATGTCGCGCACCAGGACCAGCCCGCCCGAGCCCTTGCTGACGATGGGCTCGTTGAAGAGGGCCGTACCCAGGGCGCTGCGGGGGGAGAGGCGTGCGGGAGGGCGCTGCTCAGGGCCTGCGTGGGTGGCCGCCAGGCGGGCGCGCGAGCCCCAGCGCCCGGCGGGGCCCCTCACCTTGACAGGGGCACTGTATAGCCCTGCATCATGTCGATGAACGCCTTGGCGACGCGCTGCGGGCGGAGGGAGGGCGGGGGGTGCGAGGCTCGAGGTGCTGCAGGAGGTGCTGCTGCACACACCGAGCTCCTGCGCCCGCTCCACCCAATGGCGCCCACCTTGGGCGTATCCCGAAGTCCCTCGCGTTCGACGTCCTCTCCCACGCCCAGCAGCAGCGTCCGTACGTGCTGCTGCATGCGGGCCAGCCTGGTCGCGCCCCCGCCCTCATTCTGCCGCTGCTGCTGCATCCCCGGCAGGCTTGGGCCCGCAAGAGGCCAAGGGATTGTTCAGACCTGATAGAATGAAGAAATGAGGGCGGGCGGCGGAACTGAGCCCTCGGCCTGCTGCGAGCGGGTGCGGCGGGTGTGTGCTGGGAAAGGACGATCGTCGAGGCAGGCGCAGCCGAGCGCAGGCCAAATATTTTTTCGCGGGCCGAGGCGGGATGGTTTTGACCCTTTGCTCGCGCCCGGCGCGCCGGCGGCGGCGCGGGACGGGGCACGGCGGGACCGCCAGACAGGCTTGCGAAGACCGGCCCCGACTGGCATGCTGCATTGCCGTCGCAGCACGATGGGGCTGCTGGGTTGGTCCAGGACGCTGGCACGCGTGATCGGTTGGATCACAGCTGGCCCCAAGGCGGGGCGGGAGCACCGCCGCGGAACCGCCGCGCTCCCCTCTGCAGCCGCCCCACATGCGCCCGCATGCGGACGCACTCCCTCGCCGCTGCAAGCCAGACAGCCAGCCGCCACCGCCGGGGTCCTCACGCCGCCGTGTCGCTGTGCACCACCAGCACCACATCGCCGCGCGCGAGGCGGCGGATGTCGGCCTCAATGCCGGCCAGCTCCGCCTCGAGCGCCTCCTTGCGCTTGATCTTCGACTCGATGTCCAGCACAAAGCCCAGCTTCAGGTAGGCCGCGTTGACGGCAGCCCACTTGGCCTTGAGGTGCGCCAGCAGCTCGGCGCGCTCCTCCGGGCCCATCGGCTGCGCGGCCGCCCCGCTGCCGCCACCGTCCTGCTGCGTTGCAGCGTGCGGCAAGGGACAAAGCCATCAGCAGGGCAGCAAACTTTGCATGACGCTGCTTTCAGTTTTTCAGACACGCGCGAATGTCGTGTCGTGCGCACCATCCAGGCTCTGCTGCACGGACTTGTGTTGCGCGCTGGCGTCACAAGCATTGCAGCACACTGCAAGTTTCAAACACCACACTGCGGTCCCTCGCTCCCGGCCTCTCACCGCCTGCTCCTGGATGCGCAGGAAGGTCTCAATCTGCTGTTGCTCGTCAGCGATGGCCGCCTTGTTGCGCTTCAGGTAGGTTGGCACCTGCGCACGTAGGGGAGCATGTGTCGGCTGAGCTGCAGCCCTGAGCCCCTCAACTGCAGTGGGTGTACCAAACACCCGCTGACAGTGTGCGACGCGCAGTGGCATGAACGTGCGTGTGCGCAAAGTGTGTGGCCAGTTGTGTGCACAGTGTGCACGTGGTGCCTGCAGCGCGCAAGCCAAAGGGCACGCCCCTTCCCCCTCGCACCATGCCAAAGCCCGGCCGCTGCGTGTAGTTGGCCATCTCGGGCTGCTTGCCGCTGCGCTTTGCTGTCTCGGCCGCGACGCCGCCCTGGGTGCGCGCGGGGGGCTTGCCGGTGATGGTGTCCACCGCGTTGGCCACGACCCAGTCCTTGTCGCTCATCAGGCCCATCACGGGCGCGTCGCTGCGCGCCGGGACCGGCGGCTTGACCCGCTCCTTGGGGTGCGTGGGCGCGTGGGCTGCGCGGGGCGTGTAGGGGGTTGCGCAAGTCAGCGCGGCTTCAGCGCTGTGGCCGGGGTGCAGCCTCTGCGCTTGCGGCATCAAAGGGGGCGCAGCACGACGAGGCGGACGAGTCATCGCACCAGCACGGCCGCGCCAACCACCCCACATCGCATATCAACAAGGCTGCCAGCGGCACTCACGCTCCGGTAGGATCGGCTCCTTGGCGTGCTTGCGCAGGAAGCTCGTCGGCGGGTCGGCGTTGTGGCCGTCGGGCCGCCCCATGCTGGCCAGCGCGCGGCGCGGCGCAGCGGCGCTGAACGTCGCCGCGCCCGCCGCCGTCGCGGCTGCGAACTACGAGGCGAGGGCAGCGCGGTCAGGAGCGCCTCAAACCAAGCCGCGAGGCATCCGTGCCAGCCCGAATGGCGGGCAAGCATGTTGAATCGGCTCCGGTCGCACCTTTGACCGGTGCATCCGCGGCCGCTCTAGCACGACCTGCGGCCGCGGGCACAGGGCATAGACGCTCTCCTCCTCCTCTGCAGACATGGAGGGCATGGCGGCCGGCTGTTCGTGCGCGCGGGGGTCAGCCGCGCGGGGGAGGAGCTGCGATTTGCTAGCGCAGGTGGTGATTTGCGGATTCGCGGTGTGGAACTTGAAGCCCTCTGGAGTCTGCCACCTGCGCTTGCAGCCTGCTGGTGCCGCGCGCGACCGGCGTCTGCACCGGCCACGCGGAAGGTGTCGAGCAGCTGTCGGAGCGGCCGCTGTTGAACGTGTGCCTTGAACGGCGCCACCACCAGCAAGCCCGCCGCACCGCCGCCGCCCGATTCAAGGAGTGGTCGTACAGCCGCGGGCGCGGTGGCTGCGGCGGCGCACAAGCAGTGCGTGGTGGAACGACTGCCGTCTGCTGCCGGTACAAACCGACGCGCCTGTTCAACATGCATGCCCGCATGACCAGCGGCTCAAGTTACGACCCCGCACAGCCATATGCGCCCAAGCGGGGTCGAAGCACGGGGCAGGGTGGGGCCCTGGCGGGCGTCTGCGGCCTGCGCCGGCGCGGCGCGGCGCGGCGCGGCAGTGGAGCGACCACGCGCGGGCGCACAACCCAGGGCGCCGCGCCGCCGGGACGCCACATTCAATTCGGTTTCAGCCGGAGCGTACCGGAGACCCGGCCTTGCGAAGCAGCAAGCCCCGTCCCACGTTTGCACGCTCAAAGCGACCGACCCCCCGCCCCGAGGCCCACGCACGCCTTTCCGCCACCTACGGCAGCAGCAGCAACCGCTTAGAGCGCCATGGCGTCCAAGCGGATCATGAAGGGTGAGCAGGGTGGGGCCGGGGGTGCGAGGGGCCGCGCGCGCGGCCAGCCCGGCCTGATCTGACGCCCTCCCGCCCTTTACGCCCGGCAACGCAGAGCTGGAGGACCTCAAGCGTGATCCCCCGGCCAACTGCAGGTGGGGGCGGGCGCATGGGGTCGGTTGGCAGGGGGCAAGCCGAGCGCCGCTTCCACCGCGAGCGCGCTGTGGCCGCCAGCACGCATGCGAGGACCGCGCCCGCCCCAATGCATGCGCCGGTATTCATACGATCGACGGGCGTGCGCCAGGGGCGGCGGGGGCTCTGCATGCGCGGGGCCGGCTCCAAGGCCAGGCCGCGCCGCCCCGCGCCGAACCAGAACGTGCCGCCGCCGCCGCCGCCGTCGCCGCCGCCCGGCCCACGCCGACGCGTGCGTTCCCTTGCTGATCACGCCCCTGCTGTCTCCCCTTGTGCCCCCCTCCTGCAGCGCTGGCCCCGTGGGCGACGACCTCTTCCACTGGCAGGTGCGTCGCCGGCGGCGCGCGTGTGACGCAGCAGCCCGGGCGCAGCGGGGCCGGACCGCTCGGCGGCGCCGGCGCCCTGGAATGGGGCCAGCCGTGGCGTGGGTTGCAGATGATCGGCCGCCGCTTTTCTCTGACTGACGTTCGCCTCGGCACACACGCTCCCCCCACAGGCCACCATCATGGGCCCGGCAGACTCCCCCTACGCTGGCGGCGTGTTCTTCATCAACATCCACTTCCCCCCGGGTGAGCGCGTGCGCGCATGAAAGAGGGGCGACAGGCCCAGCAGCGGCAGCGCCGCGCAGCGGGAGCCATGTTTAGGGCGCAGCCGGGAGCCTGGCGGGCGACCGCCTCGCAGCTGGCGCTTGTCGGCAGCGGCGCCTACCTAAAGTGCGCCCCGTGCGCCCGGCCCATGCAGCGCTGGCCGCCGTTGTCACCGAACTCACACCGCCGCCCCCCTCCTCCCTCCGCCCCCCAGACTACCCCTTCAAGCCCCCGAAGGTGGCGTTCCAGACCAAGGTGTACCACCCCAACGTCAACAGCCAGGGCAGCATCTGCCTCGACATCCTCAAGGACCAGTGGAGCCCCGCACTGACCATCTCCAAGGTGCGCGCGCGGCTGGGGCCGCTGGGGGTGGGGCGGCGGCTGGGGCTGCAGCGGCGGGCGCCTCGGCACGACGGCCGGCGGCGGCGCACCGCTTCGCGTCGCAGCACTCGTGCCCCGCTTTGCCGCGCACGCCAGTGGGCATTGCGTGCGAGCGGCTCTTCCATGCAGCCGGTGGCTCGAACCTCTGCTCTGACGCACCCTCAATGCACCCCCCCCCCCCCCCCACCGCCAGGTCCTGCTGTCCATCAGCTCGCTGCTGACCGACGCCAACCCCGACGACCCCCTGGTGCCGGAGATCGCGCACATCTACAAGAGGTGCGCCGCAGGGCTGCGCGCTGCGTGCTGCGCGCCATAACTGCGCGCCAACGCGCGCTCAGCCGCCGCTGCAGAATGCCGCCAGCTGCCACAGCTCACCCGGGTCCCGGTCTGCGTCGAGGGCTGCATGCATGCAAGCTGTGGCCTGGTCCCCTGTCGCCTCCCCCAACGCGTTCCCCCTCCCCCGCCCCGCTTCCGCCCCACAGTGACAGGTCTCGGTACGAGGAGACCGCGCGCGAATGGACGCGCAAGTACGCGATGATGTAAGCCCGTTGTAACCCCCGCCAGGCACGCGCACATGTGTTCCGGGTCACGGCAGCGAAGTGCGATCCGAAGCAGCGCGCTCACAGCGGGCGGCCAGCAGGCCGCAGTAGTAGCAATCCCGGCAGCTTGTTTGGGAGGCGGGGCTGATGAGACGGCGTGCGCCTTGGCTGCCGCGGCACGTTTTCAAGGCGCGGTCTGCCCGATCAGCGCGCAGCGGGGGCAGCGGTGCTGCCGGAAGCTCGGGGGTTACATGGGGGGTTGCAGGGCAGGCAGCGTGTGCTGAGGGGCACCAGGCCGCAGCAGTACTTGATGGGAGTCACCGAGGGACAGCCAGATAGCAGCTCAGGGGATGGGACGGCAAGGAGGCCACGAGTTGCAAGCAAAACATATGTCCTGGGGTTGAGGGCCGAAAGCGCGGCGCCTGCCCTTGCGGCAGGCTCAGCGCGCTCGGCGCGCCCCCGCTAGCTCCGGCCGGGCTGACACTCAACCGGCCTCCACGGCCGGGCCGGCGCCGCCCGGTGCGCGGTTGGGCGGCCGGGGGGCCCTCGCCCCGCGGCGCGTCACCCCCTCACTCGTCCTCCAGCCTCTCCGGCTCCTCGTCCGGCGGCGGCGGCACCCACTCCTCCCGCTCCGTCAGCCCCTTGCACGCCACCGCCGCGGCGGCGGCCTCGTCCCGCAGCACGGCCAGCTCCTCGGCGCTGGAGTAGGCGGCCACAAAGGGGTAGGAGCCGTGGTGCTCCTGCGCCCACTGCGCGGCGCGTTCGGTTCGCGGGGTGCGTTCGCGGGTTCGCAGGGAGGGGCGCGGTGGGCTCAAACTGAGGGACCGCGCAGCTGCGGTCAGCACCCGCCGCAGGCGCGGCTCGCGCCGCTCCCCTCGACTCCGCTGCGCGCGCGACAACCAGGGCGCAACAGTCCAACAAACGCTCACCTCGATGGCGTGGCCCTTTGCCGCGAGGATGTCGTCGAGGGCCGCCCTGTAGCGGGCCTGCAGCTCGTCCAGGGGCAGGCCACTCTCCAGGAACAGCGCCCGCAGCCGCTGGAAGTCCTCCTCGCTGAACAGGGCCTGGTTTTGTTTGTTGAGGGGGCCCGTTGGGGGCCGGGCCGCAGACTCAGCCGGCCGGGCGAGGGGCGCTGCAAACGCGCTGTTGCGGATGCGCGTTGGGGCGGCAAGCCCGCGGCGCAGAGGGGAGCGCCGACCCTGGCCCCACCGCCGCGGCGCGAACGGCGGACTGGGCTCACCGCCTCATCGGCCGCGGGCGCCTTGAAATCGTCGAAAAAGCCGTCCGCCGGCATCGTCGCCGGGCGCCGCGCCGCGCTCGGCGCCCGCTGCGCGCGCCGCCCCGCTCTCCCGCGACGGGCACGGCCCAGCACCGGCCGCTGGGAGCGGACAATTGGCGGTGTTGTCTTCCTACTCGTGAAGCCCGGGGCCCTAACGCAAGACCGCAGCGACGAACGAAGCTGCCCCGGCGGTACCGCGGCCTAGAAGCGCGGTTTATAGTGCAAAATGTTGTATTGTAGAGCGCCCGATGCAAAAGAAAGTGCAGCAGCAGTAGCAAGCGGGGCAGGGAGGCATGCAGCGCGCCGCCGCGCCCCGCCGTTTGCCGGCGGCGGCGTCCCCAAGCGCGGCGCCGGCCGGCTGCTGTCGCCCCCAGCGCCGCCGGAGGCTCGCAGTCGACAGCGAAAGCGCATCGCCGTGGTGGCACCAGCCGGCGGCGCCCTGCGGCTGCGCCCGCACCTCCAAACCGCGCGCCGCCGGGGCTGCCGCCGCCGCCGCCGGCGCGGCCGGCGCGGGCGAGCCGCAGCGCGCCGGGGCGGCCGCCGCGGCGCGGCGGGAGCCCCCGCCGCGCATCGTCGAGGCGGCGCCCGGCGGCTGGGCGTACGCCGCACCCGCCGGCGCGCCGCCCCTGGTGCTGGTCGTCGACGGCACCAACCTGGCGGCGCGCTGCGCGCGGCCGCCGCCCTGGGACGCGCGCCCCCCGCCGCAGCGCTTCGCCTGGTGGCTGCGGTTCCTGCTCGCCGCGACCGGCGCGGCCGCGGGGCTGGTGTGCTTTGACAACAAGGGCTCCACCGGCGGCAACGCGCGCGCGGCGCTGGACCCCGCGTACAACCGCGCCCGCCACGGGAAGCTGCCGGCAGGCGAGTAGTGCCATCGCCGCAGCGGGCGGTCAGGCGGCTGGGGGCCGTAATCGACGGCCGCAGCCGGCTGGGCGTGCCAGGCGTTGACCGCACGTCGCCCTTGCCACAGCAGCCGCTCACACCCACCCCCCGCCTGCCGCACCCGCCCGCGCAGGCGGCGCGCCCCTCGCCGGCTGGACGCACCTGGACGGCGCGGTGCGGGAGGCGGGCTGCGTCCCGCTGCACGCCGCAATCGGGTGGGCGCTGGACCCGCTGCGCTCGGTTTTGTTGTTCTGGCGCCCGGGTTGAGGGCTGAAAGTGTTTCGAGGCAATGGCCGGGACACAGCAGGGCGCCTGGCGGGGCGCGGGGCGGGCCTGGCACGAGTGTCTCCAGCGCAGGCGCACACCCCACCCACTCAAAAGCGCCCCTTGCGCCGCGCGCACCCACCCCTATACCTCCCTTGCGCCCCGCGCGGCACGCCCGCAGTTACGAGGCGGATGACGCAATGGCGGACGCGGCGCAGTGGGTGAGCGCTGGGCTGGCGGTGGCGGTTGCTGCATGCTGACCAGGGGCCATTACGGCTGCAGCCCCGCCCCGCCCCGCCACCCCCCGTCTCCGCTCACCCCCCCCCCCCCTCCGCCCCAAAAAACACCAACCGCGGCCCCGCAGCTGGCGGGCCGGCCCGGCCCCCCCACCGCGCTGCTGGTGAGCGCTGACTCAGATCTTGCCCAGGCCATGGGGCCGGCCTGCTGGTGGCTGGAAACTGAGGAGGCGCCCGGCCCCGCGCGTCCCTCGGCGCTGAGGCTGCACGGCGCGGCGGCGTTCGAGGCGGCGGCCGGCTACCCGCCCGCGCGGCACGCCGCGTTTTTGGCGCTCACCGGCAAGGCCGCGGCAGGCGTGAAGGGCACGGGGCTGAGCGCACGCGCGGCGCGGGGGTTGGTGGAACGGTGGGTGGCGGGGCCGGGCGCGCGCGCACGCGCTGGGGGTCGAGGCGGCAGCCGGTACGCAGGCGTTGGCTCAGGTCAAGGCTCCTCGCCCCTAAGAAATTTTGGGGGGGGTTGGCATCAACCCGAGACCCTGTGCTTGCCCACACCGGTCAATCCACCAACCCCTGACCAATTCGTTATCAATCCTGGACCCAACAATAACCCGACCCAACCAATCGCAGCTACGGCGGCCTGGAGGAAATCCTGGCGGCCGCCGACGCCGGCGCGCTCACCGCGCTCGGCCCCCGCGCCGCCGCCGCGCTCGGGCCCGGCGCCGGGCGCGCGGCGGCGAGGCGCAACCTCCGGCTGCTGACGCTGGGGTGCGGCGGCGCGCGGCTGCTGCCGGCGGCGGTGGAGGCGGAGCTGCTGGAGGCCCTGCGGCGCGGCGGCCGGGTTGGTGCAGCAGCGGCAGCGGCAGCAGCAGCAGAAGCACCAGCGCCAGCAGCAGCAGAAGCGCCGGCAAAAATAGCAGCCGGCGCATCGAGGGTTGCCGCCGCGATGGCCAGGGCACAACCAGCAGCGGCAGCAGCGCCTGCAGCGGCCGCGTCAGAGGTGGCGACAGCTGCGGCGCCAGCGGCGGCGGCGCCAGCGGCGGCGGCGCCAGCGGCGGCGCCAGCGGCGGCGGCGGCGGCGGCGGGGCTGCGGGCGCTGGTGGCGCTGCACCCCGTGGTGGGCGCGCGCTGGGAGGCGCGGCGGCTCGAGCTGGCCGCCCTCTCGGCAGTGCTGAGCCGCCTCGGCCTGCCGCACGCCGTCGCGTGGGTGTGCCCGAGGCGGGGGCTGCCGCTGGATGCCGCGGTGCGGGTGCGGGGCGCGGACGGGCGGCCGCTGGTGGGAGGGGGCGGCGCCGCCGGCCAGCAATTGGGGCGCGAGGCCATCGGCGGCGGCGGCGGCGGCGGTGGCGGCAGCAGCAACAGTGGCGGCAGCGGCGGCGGTGACGGCGGGTCCACAGACGGTCCGCCTGCCGGCCAGCCGCTGGAAGCTGCCACAGCGGAGGCCGCGGGCGAGTTTGACCCTGGCAGCTGCCTGGCGCTGGTGCTCGTGGGCCCGGAGGACCTGGCCGCCGCCGCCCCCGCAGCGGCGGACGCAGGCCAAGAGGGCATTGTTCAGGTCAAGCCGCAGGCGCTGTCGCCCGCCGCCAAGCGCCGGCTCTCGCTGGTCAAGGGCTGCGGCTGGCGGCCCGTGCTCGTGAGCTGCGGCGGCGCGGGGGGCGACGAGGGGGCACGGGCGGCGCAGCTGGGCGCGGTGCTGACTGCGGCGATGTAACCAGGAGTCGGCTGTGGGGTGAAGATGGTGGGGTTGGGGGGGAGGGGGGTCGATCGAACGCCGCACGCCGCGCTCGCAGGTCTTCGCGCGCGTGCGTGCGCATGTGGCACTTCGCATGTGGCAGTTCGCCGCGGCGCAAACCCGCCCCGAGCAGGCCGGGCCCTATTGTATGTCGATTTCTGCTTCATTCTTAATCTGTTTTTCGTCGATCAGCGCGCGGATCAGGCGTGTAGAGAAACCAACGGATTGAAACGAGCCGCTGATCATCGGCGTTGGCTAGCACGTCATTCGGAGCATTGAAGAATACCAATTGCAGCTCGCGAGCTGCCGGCGGGCTGCCGGCGGGCTGCCGGGCCGGCAGCGCTGCGCGAGCGCCGCTCCGGCCGTGCGGACGCGGCACCACCGCCGCGCAGACAGCGGGGCCAAGGCCCCCGCGGCAGCGGCCGCAGCATTGACATTCTGCTGCAACGCGCACGCCATTGAAGGGCGGCCGCACAGGCCACCGGCGGCCGCATGGTGCAGTTTGGGCGGCCCTGGCACGGCGGCGGCCGCGACGCGCCGGGCGGCGGCGCCGCCACGATCACCGCGCACACGGTGCTGTCCGTGGCGCGCAGCAGCGATGAGCAGGGCCTCTCAGAGCTGCTGCTGCCGCGCCGCGCCGGCCGCCGCCCCCGCAGCAGCAGCCCCAGCGGCCGCACGCACCGCGCCGGCGGCGGGCCGGGGCGGGGCGGGCGCCACGGCGGGCCCGGCGGCGGCGGCGGCGCGGCCGCCCACCTGGGGCCCGAGCTCGCCGCGCTCGAGGCGCGGTCGGGGCTGGCGTGGCTGCTGCCCGCGCGGCTGGACGCGACAATCGCGCTGAGCGCGCTGGCGGTGACGGGCGCCGCAATGGGGGACCCCCTGATGAGCCTGGTGCGCGGGGAATGGGGGGGGGGGGGGGGGGCAGGGCCACAGGCCGGTCCTCAACCGCCGCTCCCCCCCCCCCCCCAAAAAAAACAACCCCGAAATCCGAGGGCAGGTGGACACCGCTATGGTAGGCCGCCTCGCCTCCGCGCCCGCCCTCGCCGCGCTGGGCGCCAACGGCGCCCTCTACAACTGCATCTTCTTCCTCTTCTTCACCGCGCTGAGCGTGCTCACCACGAGGAGCTGCGCCGAGGCGCACGCGCGCGGCGACGCGGCGCGCTTCGGCGCCGGGTTTGCGCAGGCGCTCGCCGCGGCGGGCGCCGTCGCGGCGGGGCTCGTCGTGCTGCTGGTGGCGGCGCCAGAGGCGGTGCTGGGGGTGTTTTCAACGAACGAGGAGACCATGCCGGCTGCGGCTACTTACCTATCAATCCGGTGCGGCCCCTGAACCCCTTTCCTCAACCGCTGGCACCCACCTCCAACTCCCTTTCTCGACCACTGGCACGTAATACACTCACTGTCTCGGCCTTGCCCGCTGCCACAACCCCCTAGCCCCCAAATCCCGACCCCCAACCCCCCAAACCCTAACCCCAAACCCCCCAAACCCCCAAACCCCCCGAACTCCTAACCCCAACCCCCCCAACCGGCAGTGCGCTGTCCATCCCCGCGGCGCTGTTCATGTGCGTAGGGCAGGCCGCCTTCCGCTCGCTGCTGGACCTGCGTACGCCGC